>SJYA01009601.1:0-14567 GCA_006410615.1 Neotragus moschatus
TTCCACTGTTTCCCCATCTATTTCCCATGAAGTGATGGGACTGGATGCCATGATCTTCGTATAATGTGGTGCTTTTATACTTTAACAACATTTATGGAATCTAGAAAAATTGTACTGATGAACCTGTTTGCAGGGCAGGAAGAGAGGCACAAACATACAGAACGGACGTGTGGACACAGGAGGGGAAGGGGCACGTGGGACGATTTGGGAGACCAGCACTGGTGCAGATACACTACCGTGGAGCATGGCCTAGGCGGATGGGAGGGGCCACATGTATACTCACTGCTGATCAAGCTGTTGCACAGCAGAAGCCAAGTCTCCTCCTAATTGGAGTATAAAATAAATTTAAAAATACTTAGATATTTTCGCTTGGTATAGTAAGCACAGAGTCTGGGAACTCATTCTACTGGGTCCAGATAACTGTTTTCCAAGGTATGACCTTGGACATTCTAGGTCAGAATCATCTGGAGTATTTCAAGAGGTGACCGTTTCCTGACTCCACGTAGGGTGTAATGAGTCAGGACCTCTGGGTGTGGTCCCAGGGCACACGACTCAGCACGCCTCCAGGCGATACTGATGTCTCCTGGAGTCTCTGTCATTCAGCTTGGTCCAGAGTTAACCATTTAGAGCCAAATACAAATGAAGACAGGTAGCGTGTGTTTGACTTGACTCACTGAGCTTAAAAAATCTACAGTTCGGAATTCTAGTCTTGCAGCCTCATTTTTTTCCCAATCTTTATAATTTCAAAATTCCTTACCACCATTGTGGAATACACCATGAACATTATAACTTTTTTGCTTATACAATACTTTCTGAAGTCCAACGCTCAATTTTACTCAACATGGAACTTGTAGCATTTATTTCTCCCTGACACATTTCGGTCTGTCTTAGAAAAATTTTTTATTCTTTGCCTATTTATGCCTCTCAAGGTTACATTTGCCTAGAGATTTTTCTTTTGGTATTTTGGTATTTATGGCAGGTACTGAAACCTATTTATTTCTGAGCTTCATCTCCCTTCAAATGCCTTAAGCATCATCTCATTTCACTAAATACTCAGTGTTACTTTTTCTCTACTTTTGATTTTATCCCATGAGATCTTTATCTCTCTAAACAATTTATTAATCCCCTTTGCTATCTCTTGCATCCTCCTGGATTTATAACGGCAACAACTAAGAAACAGGAGTGATTTCTTNCATCATCTCATTTCACTAAATACTCAGTGTTACTTTTTCTCTACTTTTGATTTTATCCCATGAGATCTTTATCTCTCTAGACAATTTATTAATCCCCTTTGCTATCTCTTGCATCCTCCTGGATTTATAACGGCAACAACTAAGAAACAGGCGTGATTTCTTTTTTTTATTTTTTGGCCTTTCCACTGGGCATGTAGGATCTTACTTCCCCGAACAGGGATCGGAACCGGGCCCTCTGCAGTGGGAGCATAGAGTCTTAACCGCTGGACCACCAGAAAAGTCCTCAGCAGGAGGGATTTTAATGTTTTCTTCTATCCGCTGCTTCTCCATGACTAAGTGAAGAATGAGGGGTCTGTGTGTACAGGATAACATAGGGATAGTTTCCAGCATCACAGATGCGAGGAAATCAAACCAACTGGGATCCTCAAAATTATCTGCGATCACATAGAACGTGCCAGAGCAAAATCTATTCTAAGCATTTCCTCTTTCTGAACTGTTGGCACTATCCCGTCTTCCAGGATTCCACTGGGAAGTCAAACCCCCTATGAGTACCACAGTGATGATGAAGAATATAAATAAAGAATCTACCATCAGGAAGAAGTTGCACAAATGGAGAGAAGTTGGAGAGACGTCGAAAAGGAAGAGCTGAAGGATCAGATAGATCCCTCCCCCAGCCAGCCCTTCTGGTGTACATGAGGAGGAGGGATAACTTACAGGAAAATCTGGAAGCTAAAACGTCCAGATGCTGAAGTTACGTCACAAAGAAGAATCAGAGAGTCCAGCCTGGGGTAGCTGTCGGTCAGCAGGACCAGCCGTTGGGAAGAAAAGTTGGATGCAGAATGCTGGATGAAGCCGGGACGTGGCAGACTCCATCGGCGTTGCGGCATCCGACTCTCGCTGCATCTGACTACAGAAACCTGCAGGGCATGTTGGCCACAGCTTCCTCTACACCTTTCAAAAACCTCGTGCAAACTTTTGGTCAACTTCCATCTAGCACTGTAAATGGATGGATATTCTGAGAAGGTCCTTCCGGCCTAGCCAAGTTGACAAGTGATCCACAGAACCCTCCCAACATCAACTGTGAGGATCAAAACTATCTCCATGTCCCAGGGGACATTTGGCAATATCTGGAGACGATTTTGATTCTCACCGCTGATGGTGGGATCGCTTTAGAGTTAGTGGGTAGAGGCCAGAAATGTTGTTAGACATCCCGTCATTCCCAGGACAGCCCTAGACAGCAAAGAAGCATCAGGTCCAAAATATCAGTCATGCTGAGGTTGATTAACTCTGCCTTATACGGAATATAATTCTATCAAGTTTGCAGAGTAGGACTAAGGTCAAGAATAATACCTAAAGGTATTCTTTTTACACAGCCTGAAATGATTTAAAATTTTGAAGGGATCATAAATTTCCTTTTGGATGTAAAGGGGCTTTCAGCATCCTGCCTTTCTTTCTAGCATTCATTATTTATGAACAAGTCATTTTAGATAGACTATGAACCACTCAAACCCTTCAAGATTCAAGCTGAAAACAATACTTAGACTTTTAAGACTTTGCCCATTATTTTTAATTTTTAACTCTCTTTCTAGCTTCTAACCCAAGCTTAAGGGATGTGCACGCTTGTGTGCCTGTGCCCAAACGCATGCACACGCACACNTATGAACCACTCAAACCCTTCAAGATTCAAGCTGAAAACAATACTTAGACTTTTAAGACTTTGCCCATTATTTTTAATTTTTAACTCTCTTTCTAGCTTCTAACCCAAGCTTAAGGGATGTGCACGCTTGTGTGCCTGTGCCCAAACGCATGCACACGCACACACACACACTCTCACACACACAAACATGCATGAGCCACACAGACACACACACTCACATGCACACACACTCATACATACACAGGCGCACACGCACACACGCACGCATACATACACACACTCACACACATGCACGCACGAGCCCCCCCCAACACTCACATGCATACACACTCACAGGCGTGTGCGTGCGCACACACACATGCACACACGTGTGCATGCACACACGTGTGCATGCACACACACGCACGTACACACACACACATGCACACACGCGCACACACACACAATGTTTTAGCTGTTTCTGTCAGAAATCTCTTAAGAATGGCCCCACATTGTTTTAAAGGCTGAGAAGTATGTGTTAATTGGTCAAAGCCCTTGTCTCATTAACTGAGGAATAATACTTCACACAAGTTTCAAACTGTGTCTCTAGATGGAGGCTGATAAGAATTACATAACCCGCTGAGGATGCTGGTCACACTGTCCTTGGGAAGGCTGAAATTGTCAAGGTTTCCCCTCCAGAGCAGAAGAGAGTAGAATTTAACATAAAGTGGGATAATCGGCAATGATACAGAACAAGCTAGAATTGTAAGCAACAACGAGACGTCCTTAGGGCAGAGGAGAAAAGTGCTGGAAGAGGATGTGGACAGGCTTCTCTGCTGGCTGCTTTCATCAGGATTTAAAAGGCAAAAAGGGACAGAAACCAGTTTTCATCAGGATTTAAAAGGCAAAAAGGGACAGAAACCAGTTACGCACCCTAGCTCTGCTCCACGGTTCAGTTCCAGCTCTTGAGCTGGTCTTGACTTGGCTGGTCCCAAACATGCCCCATCTGCTTTGTCCTGAGGGTGTGTGATCACAGGTATCTTACCTTGTCAAGAAGATGCACTGACCTCCCTCTCAGGTGGCGAAGGCTGTCTGTGATTCTGCTGGCCGCAGAGCTCAGTAGTTGGGGTAGACACAGGAATGCAATGACAGACATTCAGTTCATCAGCTCAGGCCTGAGGACTCGTTTATTTTACTTTTAATTTTAATGTCACACTTAGTAATGTCTTACAAAAGAAACAATTTCTTTTATGATGTCAAGGAGTATATGAATAAACATCAAATTCAGGGCTTCCCTGGTGGCTCAGTGATAAAGAGTCTGCCTGTCAATGAAGGAGACAAGGGTTCGATTCCTGGTCTGGGAAGACCCCACACGCTTGTGGGCCACAACTCTTGAGCTTGTGTGTTAGAGCCCGGGACCCACAGCTACTGGGCCCAAGGGCCACAAGCACTGAAGCCTGAGTGCCGAGCCTGTGCTTGGCAACAGGAGAAGCCCCCCAAGGAAGAGCCTGCACGCTGCCATGAAGAGCAGCCCCTTCCTCTCTGCAACTAGAGAAAGCCCGCTCAAACCAAGGTGGACCTAGTGCAGCCAAAAATAAATAAATTTTTTTTCTAAAGTGCACAGTTCAATGCGTTAAAAAAAATCGAATTAAATGACATACTTTTTTTAATACATATTTCATCCTTATTTTACTTTCTTTGATATTTTGTCTCAAGTTTTAAAACATTTCATTAAGCAAAATTTTCAGACCATTCTTCCACTCCTTTTAGTCATTTATATTGCAGTGTTTTTGCTGTTTGTGACAACCCAAAGTATTAACAGCTCCATGATCTTTACATGAGCAACTGGGCGGATGACTTCAGAATTTGCTCTGTGTTATAGACTGTTTTCATCCTACATTTTTTCTCACAAATTAAGTATAGTGTCACACCGTGGCAAGCTCCTTTTGATTTGCAAGCCTGGGGGTGATGTTCTGACAGTAAAGGACTCTCACTGAGAGAGAGAGAGAGAGTGAGAGGGAGAACACAGATCCTTGCAAATTCGGGAATCCCTCGAAATCGACAAAGGAGTCTCTCCAATCTAGGGATGAGACCAACTACAGTTAAGATCTACCAGTTCACAACTACAATTAGGATCCCTTTAGCTACCTGAAGAGTAGGTTGATTTCTCTTTTCAGCTAAAGGAGTGATGTCATGCATAGAAAACAAACTCATGGTTACCAAAGGAGAAAGAGAGGGAGAGGCATAAATGAGAAGCTCGGAACTAGCAGATACACGTTACTATATACAAAATAAATGAACCACAAGGGCCTATTGTATAGCACAGGGTATATTCAACACCTTGCAGTAACCCATAGTGAATAACAGTCTGAAAAAGAACATATGTAAAACTGAATCACTTTGCCGTATGCCGGAAACGAGCGCAACGTTGTAAATCAACTATGCTTCAATAAAGACATTTAAAAAAAGATTGATGTCATCAATGCAACATTTTGCTGGAGAGATACTNTGAATAACAGTCTGAAAAAGAACATATGTAAAACTGAATCACTTTGCCGTATGCCGGAAACGAGCGCAACGTTGTAAATCAACTATGCTTCAATAAAGACATTTAAAAAAAGATTGATGTCATCAATGCAACATTTTGCTGGAGAGATACTGCTGAAAACTGTTTGCTTAATTAAGCAACCATTGATAACTTGCAATTGCTTATTGCGGCCCCAATTGTCAATTTATTAGCAAAAGCAGTCTCCCGTCTCAACAGTGTATTTCTACGTTGCAGAATGCTGACATATAATATTTCTTCCATAGAGATATATCAGGAAACCATAACCACTAAACTACGAAATGCCACGTCCACACAAGGTGGAGAGGTGTTAAGGAAATACTAAACACATTGTTTGAGGTTAGTGCTTCCAGAGTCTTGACCTTTGACCTTCCATCGATATCTCACTTCACAATGACAGCGATAGATGATGAAAACGGATGCCTTTCACTTGCATTGTTCCAGAAACAAAATCTTAGAGACTTTAACATACAGGGACCTTCCAGGAAGTAGCTAACTAAACTCGTTTTGAAGTGCTCTCGGAATGCAAACACTTTCTGCGGCCTCCACAGCAGGAAAAGGGAGGAATCTTAGACCACCGTCCGCCTGGAAGTAGTTGTTCTGTTTGTTATTTTCTTGCGGAGGCTTTTCCTTCTCCACTCTCAGGAGTGGGTAACAGCAGCTTCTGATGACATGGGCCCATATCTTGAGTTCTTGAAATGGTAAAACACTAGTTTGAAGCATTCCTGTACCGGATTCCAAAAGGTCTAACTACACTCACTCAAATGACTCACAGGATGGCTATACCATTCAAACCACTTTAAGGTGTTTCTTCCTCTTGAGAGTAGCAGTAACAATAGTGGGAGATTAAGACTCTTCTCCAGCAACCATGATATACTGCCTGACACTTACAGAGTGGGATATGTTCTCCAAGTATACCTAAACGTATTACGGAGAGTAACGGTATAGTGCACTAGCCAAAAACCTCGGCTTTGGAGTCCAGGCAACATACCTCTTTGTAACTTATATATTTTTAAAGTATAATAGTACCTAAGTTGTGGCATTATTGTAAAGACTAGATATATGGAAGTAGCTCGGTTTGTGGCTACACCCTAGTTAGCATCAGAGCTGGTAGCTATTATTGGTACTACCTTAATGCAGGTGTCTTTTTCACCACTTATGTCTCACAGATTTAGACCTTAAAATAGTCATGATAGATTTATTGCCACAGCACACATTTTTAAAAAAAACCTACCTCAGGACTGAAGTCCCTAAAATTCTTGCTCCAATCTCTACAAGGGCGTATGAAGAGGCGAGACAGGCGTTAGAACCGTCCACGACAAAATAAACCACATGGGTCATGGATCCCGACTGACACCTCCTAAGTCATAGCTTCAGAGTCAGCGCTGGGTAAAAACATCTAGGTTACCATTTCAAACCAGAGCCTAAAACACGGCTGGTGCTGACGGAGCCCCGGAGCAGACCTTTGAGGCTCCTGCCTCTGCTCTCCCCACCACCAGGAAAACCTTCTTTACCTCTTTTTCTGAGGTGCTAATTCACCCAACAAAGAGCAGGCCTTACCCCAGGCACCACATGCTTCAGGAGGCTCCCAGGTTGCCCATATTCCTCGGGAAAGTCTGCGGGCCACAGAAAGCCCAACCACTGTTTCAGAGCCTGCCGCCTGGAGTGCCAAAGAATTATGCACAAAGAAAATCCTGCTGGGAAAATGTTAGATGCTAAACTAAGCCTCTTGAAGAAGAAATGCAAAGCACTATAAATGCTTGAAACCACCCAGCAAAATCCAGCTTGGAAATGGATAGGTGGTCACATAAGGGACACAAATTAAAATTCAAAAATGACACGCTGTAGCCTGACATTGGGGTGTAAGAGGCCCATTCAGTGATTCTGAGATGGACTGCCATTCTGACAAGCTGCATTTTAGCAGAGTCTGAAAAAGCAGAATTGGAACTTGGATCTTTGCACACTAGGGGGATCCTTTACATAACAGGAGCTCCATGAACATTTAAAATATATGATGGATCTAAGAAACATATACATATGTCTTTAATAGGAATGCATCAGATTTGCTGAGAAATCTAATCCAGTGTTGCTCTAAGAAAGAGAGAGCCGAGGAGCTTCGAGCACGCGTCCTTTGTCAGTCTGCCACTTGGAAGGACAAAGAATGGAATAACTGGAAGGGTGTGCCTTTACCTTGATGTCATTGCAGAGTTTTGAACCATTGTGGTTTTTTTTTTGTTCTCTCCCGATCTTGGCCAGCAGTCCTTTCTTCTCTTTTAAGCTTTTCATTGAGGAAACTTGGGAATGAAGCACGGTGTCAAGCAAGAGTGGCTTGAAGGTTGTGAGGCAGGTCCACCCAGCGTGTTTAAGGTGATTCTGCCTTCTTGCTATTTCATCACTTTCCTCCTCTCCTGCTTATTACTGAACCTTATTCCTGTGGCATCAAGTCTGCTGTTAAAGTGTGTGTGTGTTTCACATGGCTCTCCTCAATCGGAGGGTTATGTTTCTGAGGTGGTATCTCGGGTCAGGTCATATTATTTAAGGAGTTCTGCTAAATTATCTGGGTGTGTTTGCTTGACTAGAGATAAATACATTTACTCCAAGGTTTTTCCTGACAAAACTATATTTTTCACTTAAGGCCTTCTTCTCTCTGACTCTCATACATCTTTTTTCTCCACATCCATAAACACACACACACAATTTATATTTCTGGAATGTTATTTTTTAGGGTCTTCTGAATCCTTTAACTCTTCTCTCTTTTAGAAAAAAAAAAAAAAGCCTCTGTATTTTTCCTTCTTTTCCCAGGGCCTGGATAAACCCTACCCAGAGTGTCCCTCTCATCCTCTTGTTTACTGCTGTGGCCATGAAATGTAATTTAATTTATTCAGTAAGTTTCCTTTTTTTTTTCTTTTCTCCTGAGAATTTCAAAAAGGAAGAGTCATGAAAATTGCTCCTATTGGTCAGAATTTCCCCATGTGTCAAAGTAATGATCAGGAAAGGGAGAAATAAAAACAAAAGCCAATACATGGGAACTGAGTGATTATACAAATTAGTTTGAAATTTAGGACTGAAATAAGACCACTGGAATATATTCAGGGATTTTTCTTTTTTTCCTGAAAAGAACTGATTCTTGACGTCATCATCTGGATCAGAGGGTACATTCTTATTTTTAAATAATTATGAATGTGATTCAAGTAACTCTATTTCTAGAAAATTCCTTTCAGAGTTACTGTAAACACTGAACAATAGTTCACAAAGTCTGGGCATGAGCAAGTTTCACACAAGTCAGTTACAAGGGTCCCAGGGAACAAGTTTTATTTCAGGGAGGACATCCCCTAGTCATGCCTGCTGGGAATTCCAAGGTGCCACCAGCATCTGAAAACACTGCTGCAACACAGTGTTGCTGCCGTGGGCACCCTCTGCGTCTACTTCTCGACAAGGAGTCTGCATTTTCGGGCAAGCAGGACGCAGGTCAGAGTGCACAGGAGGCTTGTCTTGGAGGCTTCCGCCTGGCAGCGCACGCACCGCTTCCTGTTTTGGTCTGATAGCTTCCCCTGGGCGTTCATAGATGCAAAGTTACCCACGCGGAGATGGTTTGCCCAGGCAAAAGAGTGGGCGTCTTATTTTTGGAAAGACTTGTTTCACATTATCTGCGTCATTTCATTCTATTCACGCTATTTCCTCTTACATTTTACACTAACCCTTGAAATGTCATTTCAGTTGCCTATGGGAAATCCTTTATTCCTCCTCTTCGGCTTAGTCTTCTCCTGATCTGTTTTATCTCTTCTCTCTTGGCGCTGCACTAATATGCCTGCTTCATTTGCTCACAATGTTAATAGCCAGCTAAAATGACTTCAGACAGACTTTGTTAAATCGTTTGGTCAACCATTCAAGAGTGTCTATGAGCCCGTTCCGTCTTCACGTGTATATGTACCTCGGGGTACAAAGACGCCTTTAAATACTCGTCTTACTTTCAAGTGGTTTACAGTTTGGGTTGTGAGTTGTACTTACGCAAATTGTAGTACAAGATACAAAATGATTGGCTCCCCAGAAAGTAAAGACGAAGTGTTATGAAAGAGTTTCTCATGTGCTTTTTAGCTATTGCATATCTTCCTTTGTGAAGGCCCTGGTAGTCTTTTGCCCATAATTTCTTATTGGATTAAAAAAAAAAAAAAGAAAATGAGTTGAAAGAGTTGTTTATATAGTCTAAGTCCTCTGTATGTATGTATTTATTCCAGAGTGTGGCTTGTTTCAGAGAAGGCAATGGCACCCCACTCCAGTACTCTTGCCTGGAAAATCCCATGGACGGAGGAGCCTGGTGGGCTGCAGTCCATGGGGTCGCTAGGAGTCAGACGCGATTGAGCGACTTCACTTTCACTTTTCACTTTCACGCACTGGAGAAGGAAGTGGCAACCCACTCCAGTGTTCTTGCCTGCAGAATCCCAGGGACAGGGGAGCCTGGTGGGCTGGCGTCTATGGGGTCGCACAGAGTCGGACGCGACTGAAGCGACTTAGCAGCAGCAACAGCAGCAAGGCTTGTTTATCCATTTTTTTTAAGGTTTTAATTTTGACAAAGTCNCTTCACTTTCACTTTTCACTTTCACGCACTGGAGAAGGAAGTGGCAACCCACTCCAGTGTTCTTGCCTGCAGAATCCCAGGGACAGGGGAGCCTGGTGGGCTGGCGTCTATGGGGTCGCACAGAGTCGGACGCGACTGAAGCGACTTAGCAGCAGCAACAGCAGCAAGGCTTGTTTATCCATTTTTTTTAAGGTTTTAATTTTGACAAAGTCATATATATATATATGTATATATATATATATTTTTTTTCTTTTACAGTCAGCATTTTCTGGGTCCTGTCAAAGGAATTTTTGCCTACTGTAAAGTTGCAGAGATATATTTCTGACAATCCTGTGCTTTCTTCGATCTCCAGGTCTACACTGCAAGTTGTTAAGGGAATGTCATTAGGGAAATGCAAATGAAAGCTGATGAATGATGGCCACACACGCACTGGAAGCTAAAGTGGAGAAGACTGACGACACTGAGTGTTGACAATCAGGTGGGACAACTAGAGTCGTCGTCTACTGCTAGTCAGAACCAAAAACGATGGGATCACTGTGGGAGTCAGTCTGACACCTTCTCACAGAGGTAAAAATGCACCTAGCCTATGGATTAACTCTCATAATTTTAGGTTTTACCCCAAAGGGAATGAACACATGTGTCAACAAAAAGATTTGTATAAGATTGTTCATAGTAGGCAACTACGTATATGTACATCAGTAAAGGACAATTGGTTTAAACACATTGGTTTATCCACATCACGACACTGTCCTTGTTGGTCGCCTGGTCATGTCTGACTCTTTGTGAGCCCATGGACTGTAGCCCACCAGGCTCTTCCATCCATGGGATTTTTCAGGCAAGAATACTGAAGTGGATTGCCATTTCCTCCTCCAGGGGACATCATGGCACATTACCTATAGTAACACAAAGATACTGATATACATGAATAACACGGATAAATTCTCAAACTGCTGAGCTAAAGCTGCCTTCCACAGGAGTACATCCTGTATGATTTCATTTATGTGAAGTTCTAAAACAGATAGAGCTCACTTCTGATGAAATAACTCAAAGCAGTGGTTGCTCTCTATGGGGAGTAACTGGAATCAGGGAGGAGGAAACCTTCGGGGTGACAGAAACATTCTGTACTTTGATAAGAGTGTGAGTGAACACAGGCGTCTCAGTATTTGTCAGCACAGTGACAGCTCATTAAGGTCTGTGCACTTCATTCTACGTGAATCACACTTCCAGGACTTCTCCGGGGATCCAGTGGTTGAGAGGCCACCTGCTAATGCAGGGGATTTGATCCTGGGTCTGGCAGGATTTCATATGCTGCAGGACAGCTAAGCCTGCGAGCTGCAGCCACTGAAGCCTGTGCCCCCTTGACCTGGTGCTTCTTAACGAGAGAAGGCCCCTCAGTGTGAAGCCTGTACACGTCAACTAGAGAGCAGCCTCCCATTTCTCCAGCTAGAGAAAGCTCGTGCACAGAAGACTCAGCACAGTCAAAAATAAATAATAAAGCAAGAAAATAGATCTTTTTAAAAAAATTGGAAGAGAAGCTTCCATAAAAACAATGAAAAAATGTCCTCAAGGGCTGAATTTAGCAACTGATTGCTAAGAAATATGGCACATGTGTTTAGAGGAGATTTTGTTCTTAGAGGGCCCTGCACTGTGAAAGTTTTGGTGACTAGCAAAACTTCCCTGAACCTTATTCTTCCCTGTGCAGAACTGCAGTGTTAACTTCTTTCAAGAGATGTTGTGAGAATATGTGTAATGAGTTTATCACAAGGGTCACATATATATTGAGAAATTAATACCTCTCAAATAATTCTCCCTTTTCCCCTTCTTGTTATTACTGAGCAGAGGTCCAATACAATTGTGAGGTTTTGAATTTCGACGTTAAGATGATAACTTGTTAACAGAAGTAAGGTCATACCGGGGAGACAATATGATGTGTTCTCTCTCAAACTTAATGAATCTGAGTAGCGATACTCAGAGTGTAGTTGACAACAATGGGTCTGGGATTTGGGGGAGAAATATCAGAAAAGAAGCTTTGGGTTTGAGCTATGGTGAAGTGGTAAATCAGATTTTCCAGGGGGGCTGGGGAGAAAGGCTGTGATAGGTGGCATTTGTTGATTTCCATGCTGTGAATACTCCCAGTACCGTCAGTTTCAGGTTACCAAACGGGTTTGCAAAATTCCTGATTACTTCCTGTTTAGCTTTCCCTCCAGCTGGTGCCTGCTGGCTTCCCTGGGCTACTAGCTCTGAGTCACTGGCTGAGCCAGCAAAGGAGAGAAAAAGAGAACTTTTTTCACCTTGCATGGGGTCCTCTCGCCTAGGATTCCTTGCCTAGTTTCCATTCTTTTGCTGTGAATCCCCACTTCTGAGTGCCTCTCCACACTTCTCACCTTTCTGTGCGGGAAAATGGACAACCTGACCACCTTATGGCTGCTTCCTTAAAGAAGGGCTCGAGGCACCGTGGCTTATCCATCTTCCTGTCGCCACGATACGGTTCCTCTATCCTGTGGTGGATTTCACAGAGTTTGCTCCGTCCAGGGAGGGAGCCCTCACCCTGGGGAGGGGGTCAGCAGACCCCGCGCCCCGCTCCTAGTGCGTCTTCTAGCGCCGGACTCCTGCCCTGCTTAGACTGTGTTTCTCTCCTTGCTGGACCGGAAGGAGCACTTCAGACAGCTCATTGTCTCCTCCTCCCTGCCCCGCCCCCTGGCCGGTGCATGCTTCTGTGTTTGCAGGAAACACAGGTATAGACGGTTCACAGTCCCCTTTCCATGAGCTCCTCGGGTGTTGACAAACCATAGGATGAGATTCATCCTACACTTAATATCACTGAGCTGTGTAAGCACAGGACTTCCAGGTGGCGCTAGGGGTAGGGACCCTGCCAGCCAGTGCAGGGGACATGAGACCTGGGCTCAATCCCTGGGTCAGGAAGGTCCCCTGGAGGGGGGCAGGAGAACCCGCTTCAGTGCTCTTGCCTGGAGAATCCCATGGACAGAGAAGCCTGGCGGGCCACAGTCCATAGGGTCACAGAGAGTCGGGCATGACTGCAGTGACTTAGCACACACAGCAATAGGGCACTTTGTCACAAATCCATGGGGGCTATTGTTAACCCATAGGCCACCTAACATGCCCTGTTAAATGTACATTTCCAGAAATCCTCTGCCCTAAAAACAATGAATATGTAAAGAACATTTTACTCAGATGTTTTTTCAACATTATTATAGCAAAATAAAATAAAATGACATATATGCCCACATTTCCATAGTATATGTGCTTAATAAATAAATAAATATAACATATCTATTTAAAATTACATTGTGTAGTCTTTAAAATTATTTATGAATTTTTAATTCACATGAAATATATTTACATTATACTATAATATTATATTTGCCATTCTGACTCTGTTAACATGTGGAAAGAAAAATCATTAGAAATAAGTTTCTCAAACTATTAACAGTGATTTTCTTTTGGTAGGAGGATAGGGTTGTGGGTGGCTTCTTTCTTTTCACTGTGCACTTATGAGCTTTTCCAAATTTTCTGCACAAAAGCAAAAAACGTCTTTAACAANATTTTTAATTCACATGAAATATATTTACATTATACTATAATATTATATTTGCCATTCTGACTCTGTTAACATGTGGAAAGAAAAATCATTAGAAATAAGTTTCTCAAACTATTAACAGTGATTTTCTTTTGGTAGGAGGATAGGGTTGTGGGTGGCTTCTTTCTTTTCACTGTGCACTTATGAGCTTTTCCAAATTTTCTGCACAAAAGCAAAAAACGTCTTTAACAAATTCTCAAGTATTCAGAGACTGTATTTATATTCCAATATTCTTGGTCAGTCTACTCAGTTTTTCAAATTACAAGTCCATTTGAAGTCTGAAGTTGAATTATTTCTGAAACACAAAAGTCATGTATCTTGTGTCATGAAACTGGGGACCTTCAGTCCTGCTCCGAAGTTAGCGGCGTTACTTCTCCGGTTATTCCCTTCTATACCACACTTCAAGAAAGGAGGGTACTTAACAAAATAAGAACCTAAGTTTCCCTCACTGCAGGATACTCTACCTTTAATTTGTACGTTATTCAAATATTCCAAATTCTTTTAAAAATATGCATGTGTTAATATATTCCTGAGTTACATTTCCCCAATGTTTTATTATGGAAACTTTTAAAGATCTAGAAAGGCTGAAAGAATATTAAACACTCATAGATCTATAGTTAGATGCTGTAATTAATATTGTAATAATGGAAGGGTAGATACGTCACATTATCTGGTTACCAATCCATCAGTCCATCTTATTTTTTGATACATTTTAAAGTAAGTAGCAAACATCAGGACATTTCACTTCTACATATTACATCATGTAGATATTTAGCTAGAACTCAATATCTTTTAGACTTCTTTTTATGTCTTTCAGGGTAAAATTTATATGCAGTGGGATATTTCAATCTTCTGCGACACTAATTACTTTTGACAACTCCATATATCTGTGCCACCCAAGCTCCAGTCAGACTCTAGACCATCACTGTCACCCAGGAAGTTTCCTCATGCTCCTTCCCAGGGATGCCCGCACTGACCTCCCAGGGCCAACCTTTGTT
>SJYA01009602.1:0-12781 GCA_006410615.1 Neotragus moschatus
GATCAATAATATATCTGTAAATAAAGATGGCTTTGTGCTTTCCATTTCAGTTCTTACATCTTACGTTTTTTCCTATTTTTACATTACTGGCTATAACCTCTAATACTACATTGAATCGTAAAAGCAAGCACACTTCTCTTCTTCCTGAGTCTTAGCTCTTAAGTGTGATGTTTTCTGTAGTATTCGAAAGGCATTATTTGTCAACCTGGGGCTTCACAGGTGGAGCTGGTAGTAAAGAACCCACCTGCCAATGCCGGAGACTTCAGAGGTTTGATGCCTGGATCAGGAAGATCCCCTGGAGGAGGGCATGGCAACCCATTCCAGTATTCTTGCCTTGAGAATCTCATGGACAGAGGAGCCTGGTGGGCTACAGTCCATAAGGTCACAAAGAGCTGAATATGACTGAACCTACTTAGCACGCACTCAAGCTCATTTGTCAAATTAAGAGAGACTTTCCTTTTATTAGTTTGTTAAGAGTTTACTTTTAATCATGGATGAATATTGACTGCTCAAATGCCTTTCATGCACTTATTTATATCATCATAAAGCATTCCCCTTCATCTGTTAATGTAAAGACTTATGTTAGTAGATTTTTGGATGTTGAACCATCCTTGTGTTTGTGGCATAATCCCTCTTCTTGTGATGTATAATATAAATAAATATATGATATGCAAACATTTTCTTTGAGATTTTTGTATCTATACTTAAAGGTACAATTTATAGTTTTGATAGCAAGGTTACTCTAGCCTCATAAAATGAGATGTATAGCTTTCCATTTGATACCATTTTATGAGATAGAAATAATTTGCAATTTTTTTAAAAGAAAGAGAAAAAAAGAATTCACCTGTCCCTTCAAAGTTCAAAAACCTGATTGTTAATCTCTCTGGGTGCATTTTGAGTATGGCAATGTTCAACATGGTCCGTGTGATCAGATTGGTTAGTTGTCTGTGACTGTGATTTCAGTCTGTCTGTCCTCTGATGCCTTCTCTCAGTGCCTACCATCTTACTTGGGTTTCTCTTACCTTGGACATGGGGTATCTCTTCACGGCCACTCCAGCAAAGCGCAGCCACTGCTCCTTACCTTGGACATGGGGTAACTCCTCTCAGCTGCTGCCCCTGACCTTGGACCTGGGGTAGCTCCTTTTGGCCGTGCTTGTGCACCATCACAGCCATGAAAAAGTTGGCTTAAAGCTCAACATTCAGAAAACTAAGATCATGGCAACTGCTCCCATCCCTTCATGGCAAATAAATGGGGAAACAGTGGCTGACTTTATTTTTCTGGGCTCCAAAATCACTGCGGATGGTGATTACAGCCATGAAATTAAAAGACACTTGCTCCTTGGAAGGAAAGTTATGACTAATCTAGACAGCATATTAAAAGCAGAGACAGTATTTTGCTAACAAAGGTCCATCTAGGCTATGGTTTTTCCAGTAGTCATGTTTGGATGTAAGAGTTGGACTATAAAGAAATCTGAGTGCCGAAGAATTGATGCTTTTGAACTGTGGTGTTGGAGAAGACTCCTGAGAGTCCCTTGGACTGCAAGGAGATCCAACCAGTCCATCCTAAAGGAGACCAGTCCTGGGTGTTCATTGGAAGGACTGATGTTGAACCTGAAACTCCAATACTGTGGCCACCTGATGTGGAGAGCTGACTCATTTGAAAAGACCCTGATGCTGGGAAAGATTGAGGGCAGGAGGAGAAGAGGACAACAAAGGATGAGATGGTTGGATGGCATCACCAACACAATGGCTATGGGTCTGGGTGGACTCCGGGAATTGATGATGGACAGGGAGGCCTGGCACGCTGCAGTTTATAGGGTCACAAAGAGTTGGACACAACTGAGTGACTGAACTGAAATGAATGTTCAACTAACAGATCATTTTAATAATGGTCACTGCTAGTATGTAGACCCTGGCTATCTCAAGCAATATACCTTCTTAATCACTGAGTTTCAGTTTTATCATCTGTACCTACTTCTGAAGTTTATAATTCATTTATTCAGTCTTCCTTCCTCTTGAGACAGTTCAAGTTTATACATTTTTAGAAAAAATAAATTATCGTACTTTCAGCATATAGACTTATTATTTGTTTTATTGATTTTCTATCTGTAATTATGCCCTTCTTGAACTGAATATGAATTGAATTGAATATATCTTTTTTTCTTCCTCACAATCAGTCTTGCTTAAAGACTTTCTCTTCAAAGAACTGATTTTAGTATTTCGAACCTATCTAAATTTTGCTTTCAGAATTCATTATTTTTTCTTTATTTTCTTGCATCTATGTCCACAGAAAGACTTGTACAAAAATAATAGCATCAGCTTTATACATAGCAGCCAAAATCTGGAAACAATCCAAATGCCCATCAACAAGGGAAGTGCATTCATTCAATAAAATATTACTCAGTTAAGAAAAAATTCTTGCTAGTCACACCAGCATGGTTATAACCCAAGACCGTCATGCTGACTGAAAAAAGAGTAAATATTTTATGATTTTATTCGTATGAAATCTTAGAAAAGACTAAACAATAGTGACAAAAACACTTCAGTGGTCATCTGAAGTTGAGATAAGAGTGGGATCATTATTGACTAGAAAGGGGTATAAGAGTAATGGGAACTATTTTATACACACACATACATATATATAAATATATCTTGGTTGTGGTGATAGGTACATAGGTGCATAAATTTTCAAAATTAACAGGCTATATACTTAAAACTATATTTTATCATATAGTATATTGTAAATATACTATCATAAGTTTTTTTTTAATACTATGAGATACCACTTCTAACCCACTGGAATGGTTAATATTAAAAAGATTTGCAATAGAAATGTTGTGAGGATGTGGAGCAACTACAACTTTTATTAAATTAATAAAAAATTAAAACTCATTGTTGGTGAGTATAAAATGGTCCACTCACTTTGGAAAACTCTCTGGTAGTTTCTAATAAACATACACTCACCTTATCCAGACATTCTACTTTTATGTATAGAACTAGCAGAAATGCAAGCATGTCCACAAAAGGTCTTTTCCCAATAGCAGCTTTTTTCACAATAGTCAAAAAATAAGAGTAATCCCCATGTCCATCAATAAGTGAAACAAGATAGATAAACTGCAGTATATTCATATGATCAAATAATAACCATTTAAAAAATAATTACTGACACACACAAGAATATAGGTGAACCTGAATATGTACTTGTATCCCATGTGAATCTGGGTCAGCAAGGTGCAAATGGTTGGTAAGATGTTCGGCAGCCTCGGACACCCCTCTTCTTACCCATCTCTCCTGGGCTTTAGTATTCATTGTCTTGTGAATGATTTTGGCTGGCTTGTAAGATCACGCTGCTGTTTCTTCTCGTTTAGTAACTCCTTGGAAAAGATTCTGATGCTGGGAGGGATTGGGGGCAGGAGGAGAAGGGGACGACAGAGGATGAGATGGCTGGATGGCATCACGAACTTGATGGACATGAATCTGAGTGAACTCCGGGAGATGGTGACGGACAGGGAGGCCTGGCGTGCTGCAATTCATGGAGTCGCAAAGAGTCAGACACGACTGAGCGACTGAACTGAACTGAACTGAACTCTATCCTCTGACCTGCTGAAAAGTTTGGACAGCAAGTAAAAAGGCACAAAGTAACTGACTTAGGTGACCTCTGAAACAGACCTTAGCAGGAAATCCCCTTCCTCCTTTATTCTTTAGTGGACTTCCGCTTGACTTTACTTCCTTCTCTTAACCTCTCCTCACTTGGGAAACTGAGAATGGGGAGTAGCCCAGGATGAGGGATAAAAGCCCCCTTACCTGCTTTTGATGTCACCATTAACCAACTGTTTGAGGGGGAAACTGCACTCCTACTGTGTTTTGCCTGGAGTTTTTTTCTCTGCATGGCTCCCTGGAGAGCCTGATCATAGCTAATCTTGGGGGATCCTGGGAGCTGGGAGAAGAGCAGCACAGCTGAACAAACAGCTACATAGGAATTAATTCTCGTTCCCCAAACACATGTTCACTTTTACAATGATTCAAGCACCATGAGGACAAAGAAAGCATGTCAAACATCTGAGTAAAATTCAATCGTTTTTCCCAAAGAACTTTCTCTCTTTTGCCCATCCCAGGAGACATCAGCTTAGGCATCCTTTTGCCATTCAGAAGGCCCTGAATTGACCCTTTAGAAGAGGATCAATTAGCAAACCAGCATTAAACTATTCTCTTTTATTTCTGGCTGTGCTACACTTTATTCCAGTGTAAGACATTCATTAATAAAATAGAGTTAGCATTTAATATCCATCAATAAAATAGATAGAATAAAAGAAAAGACCCAGAGAATAACTGTTGTATTGATTTTTTTTTTTTGCACAAATTGTAGCCTCTGTTTCTAATAATGAAGACCAACATAGTAGAAAAAAGGCTGAGATGGATTACATCAGATTTCCCTTTATTAGAGCTCTTGGTTTCAGAGAGCTTTGCTTTCTATCTAAGCTTCAGATGTTTGAAGAAAACCTGTTTACTAAAGAAAACCATCAGTAAGTCACAAAGAGTCCTTTAAACATCAGTTCCCTCCTGGTTACAGTGTTCTAAGCAGACAAAGCAGGTAAGTTACTTGGTACAGAGATAAACTGGAGGGGCAGGAGGTCCAGAAAAATTTTAGGCTCTCCTTGAAGGAGATGAAACAACTGATAGTTTGTAGAACAGAGAAAGCATGTTAAGAGAACACACACCACCTTCCCCACTACTCTATCAGCTATATCCTTGGCCAGATATCTAGATTTCTAAAGAAGGAAAAGACTTGCTATTTATGCTGGTGGCAGGCAGATTGTGACTTGGTCTGTAACAGATAAGCCTGAGGATTATTTGCAAGTGTTCATGAACTTGAAAATCCTTGGAGGGAACACCTCCAAATTCCCAAGAACATAGCAGATCTACAACTCCATGTGGAGTAATCCTCTCAGGATTATCCCTGAAAATGGGATGAACAGATCCTCACAAGAAAGGATGAAAAGATATTTTTGAAATGGGTAGGAGGTGTAGACATATGGTCTTGCCAACATCCCTGCCACATATTCGTATTAGCCAAAGCAACCTACAGATTCAGTGGCATCTCTAACAAAATTCGAATGGCAGATTTCACAGAACTAGAACAAATAATTTTTTAAATTAATGGAATTAACTCATGTGCTACTTATATGCAGAGTACATCATGAGAAATGGTGGGCTGGAAGAAGCACAAGCCAGAATCAAGATTGCAGGGAGAAATAACCTCAGATATGCAAATCATATTACCCTAATGGCAGAAAGCAAAGAGGAACTGAGGAGCCTCTTAATGAAAGTGAAAGAGGAGAGGGAAAAAGTTGGCGTAAAACTCAACATTCAAAAAGCTAAGATTATAGCATCCAGTCCCATCACTTCATGGCAAATGGATGGGGAAACAGTGGAAACAGTGAGAGACTATTTTCTTGGGCTCCAAAATCACTGCAGACGGTGATTACAGCTATGAAATTAAAAGACACTTGCTCCTTGGAAGAAAAGCTATGACCAAATTAGACAGCATATTAAAATACAGACATTACTTTGCCAACAAAGGTTCATCTAGTCAAAGCTAAGGTTTTTCCAGTAGTCATGTATGGATGTGAGAGTCAGACCATAAAGAAATCTGAGCCCTGAAGAACAGATGCTTTTGAACTGTGGTGCTGGAGAAGACTCTTGAGAGTCCCTTGGGCTACAAGAAGATCAAACCTGTCAATCCTATAAGGAAATCAGTCCTGAATATTCATTGGAAGGACTGATGCTGAAGCTGAAACTCCAATACTTTGGCCACCTGATGTGAAGAACTGACTCACTGGAAAAGACCCTGATGCTGGGAAAGATTGAAGGCAGGAGGAGAAGGGGACAACAGAGGATGAGATGGTTGGATGGTATCACCGACTCAATGAATATGAGTTGGAGCAAGCTCTGGAACTTGGTGATGGACAAGGAGGCCTGGTGTGCTACAATCCACGGGGTTTCAAAGAGTCACACAGAACTAAGTGACTAAACTAAACAGATGGCACTGGTACAAAAACAGACACACAGATCAGAGGACAGAGTTGAAAGCCCTAAATAAACTCGTACATATATAAAATTAATATATGACAAAGAGCAAAGAACATTTAATAAGGAAAGGATAGTCTCTTCAATAAATGGTGTTGAGAAAAACGGACAGCCACATGCAGAAGAATGAAAGAAGGCAACTATATTACACTGTGCACAAAAATTAATTCAAAATAAATAATTAAGCTAAGATCTGAAACTACAGATGTTTGAAAACTATGTTTTCAAAAGAAAACATAAGCATAGTCATCCATCTCTGTGATATTTTTGACTCCAAAGCAAGGAAGACAAAAGCACAAATAAACAAATGGAACTATATCAAACTAGAAACTTCCGCACAGAGGAGGAAACCATTGTCAAAAAAAGCAAAGTTAACTAACTGAGTGGGAGAAAATGTTTGCAAATCATATATCCAATAAGGAGTTCATACCAAAACATATAAAGAACTCACTCATATAACTCAACACAAACAACCAGATTTAAAAATGAGTAGAGAATCTAAATAGACATTTCTCCAAAGAAGACATACATATGGCCAACAGGCATATGAAAAGATGTTTAACATCACTAATTATTAGAAAAATACAAATCAAAACCACAGTGCTATGTGGCCTCCCACCTGTCAGAGTAGCTACTAGTATTATTGAAAAAAACAAGAAATAACAAATATTGGATAGGATATATGGAGAAAAGAGAACCCTCAGCAAGTGCTGTTTGTACCGTAAATTGTTGTAGCCACTATGGAAAACAGTGTGGAGGTTCCTCAAAAAATCAAGACGACAGCTGCCAGCGATTCCACTTCTGAAGAACAGAAATAGACTTGTATTTATCTGAAGAACATGAAAACAGCAATTCAAAGAGACACATGCGCCCTTCTGTCCGCTGCCGCATTATTTACAATAGCCACGATATAGATACAACATAGGTGTCCATCAACAGGTAAACAGATAAAGAAAATGTGGAAAGCACGCACAGTGGACTCAGCCATGAAAGAATGAAATTCTACCATTTGCAACAACATGAATGGACCCTTGGAGACAAGATGCTAAGAGAAATAAGTCAAACAGAGAAAGACTCATACTTTATGACTCCACTCATATATGGAATCTAAAACAAACAAATGAATAAACAAAATAAAAACTAAGATAAGGCGAACAGACTCGTGGTTACTAGAAGACAAGGGGGTTAGAGGGTGGGCAAAATGAGTAAAGGGGGTCAACTGTACGGTGACAGATGGTAACTGGATTTGTGGTGGTGACCAACTCTGCAGTGTACCCAGATATCAAATGATAATCCTCTATACCCGAAACTCAGATGAAGAAAAAGATCAGCGAGTTAAGAGAAGAAGAGCGCACTGAGGGAATTCTGCAGCAGCCTGTCACCATAGCAGTTACTGAGACCTGTGCAGCTTCACATAGTGCTTTGTGCTAAAAGGATCCTGAAGTGTGAGACGCAGGCTCTGGACCTCAGAGGGGACAAGACTTGCATCCATAAAATGGTCAAGAAACTGTCCTGGACAGGCCATAAATCATGACCAGGTTGTGTGGGACCACTGGGGAATGCGCGAACAAAAGGCAGCAAAGGAAGTGAGGCTGGGGAACTTGAAAGAGGAGAGCGAGACTGGGCAGCATTTGGAAGAAGAGTTGGGTTAGCTGAGGAGTACAAATGCCGTGGGGGAGGTATTCTCAGTTTGGATGGGAAAGAAGCGAAAAGGAACAAAAACTCAGAGAGGTAACTGAATGCTGAATGTCCATGTGACAAGAGGAGGTCAAGGACAGAAAAAGAGGATAAGGGGTTCATAAGATAAGCTGTTAGAAAATCTTGTAAACTGAGAAGTCTCTTTGATTCCACATTTGGGAAAATACAAAGCCTTGTTCAGTTCAGTCGCTCAGTCGTGTCCGACTCTTTGCCTCTTTGCGACCCCATGAATCGTAGCACGCCAGGCCTCCCTGTCCATCACTATCTCCCAGAGTTCACTCAGACTCACGCCCATCGAGTCAGGGATGCCATCCAGCCATCTCATCCTCTGACGTCCCCTTCTCCTCCTGCCCCCAAGCCCTCCCAGCATCAGAGTCTTTTCCAATGAGTCAACTCTTCGTATGAGGTGGCCAAAGTACTGGAGTTTCAGCTTAGCATCATTCCTTCCAAAGAAATCCCAGGGTTGAAACAGTAAATAGAAATCTATCAATTCAGCTGCTATTGGCACCGGGACTAGAGTGAGGCAAATGAAGTGAAACAGGCATTTGCTTTTCTATTGCAAAATTTAAGAGGGCATGAAAAGACTCAGTAATCAATATAAACAATATTCTAAGGCAGCATTTAAAGAACACAGCAATGTACAAAAATTTGTTGTGAACAAAATATCAAGGTTTTAAACAAAGGCAGAATCAGTGATAGTGGCACACTAAGCCATATTAAAGCTTGAGACAAAAGCAAAAAATAAGTAATATCTTGTCCTCTTTTTGAAAACACAGAATATGTATTAACATATTAAAGGCTTTGAAAAATACTGCAGGAAAGAACCCTATTCAATTTTGTTTACTCCTACAGAGTCCACATATATTTAACCACACAACCGTTTGCAAGGAACATCTCTTTTCTCTGTAGGATACTTTTCAGGGCAGACCAGTATAGTCTTACTTTTTTAAAAAACTGATAATGAAGCCAGGGCATCGAGAGGCAGCAAGACCTGCCTAGTTAAGTGGGAGTACCATCAGTGAAAATGATTTGAGTTCTTCGAAATTTGAGTTCTTGAAAATGTATGAATTCTTTTCTTCATTAACAAGTGTGATATAAGGAGTAGTTTTAAATCTTTACCTGTTTTTACAGACCTTAGCTCATTATTATTATTATTAGTTCATTGAGAGCCATCTGTGAAAATGATTGTATAAATTGTGAGTGGTTGGGTTAGACCCATGCTAACTTCAAGGTAAAATACTACCTTTAGTTTCTGCTTACTGTATTGCGAAATGACCTGAAAACCTGAACTTCCTGAAATAAGAGTTGTAAAGTCTGGACAAAATATAAAAACAACTACCTGAGACTCTGGAGATGTAACAAAAGCAGGCAGTTTTTGGAGGAGAGTTGAAATCCGCTGCAAGGAACGCAATGGAAAACAATAACGTCCCCTTTTTTGTGACTTTCTTCTGAAGGCTATAATTTAAAGATGGATCAATAGAAAGTATACAGTCTAAACAACAGGAAAAAATCAACACAGCCTCTTGGCTATATGGAACAATTTCAAAAGGTTGATATATGTGTAAATGTAGTTAAAGACAAAGAAGGGAGAGAAAAGGGAGCAGAAAAAAGTATTTGAAGAAATAACAGCCCAAACTTCCAAAATTTAGTTAATAATTTAAATTTAAAAATTCTGTAGTTTCATGAACCTCAAACAGGATGAAGTTGAAGAGAACCACACCTAGATACATCATTTCTCAAACAGTTGAAAACCAAAGATAAAGAGAAAATCAGAAAGTATGATCTCTGAAAAAAAAGAAAAAAGACACATAAACATAGCATTCAACAGTTATTTGAATGATCACAACTTCTCATCAGGAAAGGTCAATATACAATGAAAAACATCTTTATAGCACTGACAGTTAAAAAAAATGTTTACTAAGAATTCTATATACCACAAAAATGCTTTTTAAGAATGAAGATGAAATAAAGATGCTTCCAAACAGGGGAATGGTCCTCATCTCTGCTGATCCACACAGGCACACGGGTGAGTCTCGTGACTGCCTTGTGATGCCCAGTGAAGAAACCACCACATAGTGGAGTACATCCGGTAGGATTCCGTTTAGATAAAATGCAAACGATGAAAAGGTGGACACACTCAGCACACAGGCAGTCTCAGAAGGATGGGCTTACTTGCTGTCATCCAACCAGTCTGGTGACTCTGACAATAAAGAGTCTATCTGCCTGCAATGCAGGAGACCCGGCTTTGATCCCTAGGTCGGAAAGATACTCAGGAGAAGGAATTGGCAACCTCCTCCAGTATTCTTGCCTGAATAATCCCATGGGAACCTGTGGAGCTACAGTCTGTGGGGTTGGACACGACTTAGAGACTAAAGAACAAAACTATGGTGAAGAAAATCGCTTCAGTGGTTGTCTGTGACTAGGGCTGGAGGGAACAGTGGACTACAAAGTGGCATAAGGAACCTTTAGGATGAGGAAAGATCCCGTATCTTGATTGGAGTTGTAGTTTCGTTGATGTATAGCAAACTCATACATATACTCGGAACAGGCAGTTTTTTGTAAATAAATGATTCCTTATCAAGTTGATAAGGAAAAAACATCTCTAATACCATTTTGCTTTCTTACGTTCTTCTTTCTCCTAAAAATGTATGAAAAAGAAAAATCTGTCTAATAAAGTGATTAACATAATCAAGTCACCCATATTTTTCTTAGAGTTGCTTCTCCTCTCTCACAGTTTCTCCATCTTCTTTTCTCCACTGGTTCCTTTAAATGCAAGTAGTGCAAGTGTTTGGGAGCACTGACCCCACTTCTGTAGGCAGAACATCTGTAGCTGTTGCCCAGAATTTGGTGCTCCAGAAGATAAGGCTCTCCCTGGAACTGAGGTAAACTCCTCGAGCCCTGCATTTTTCCATCCACTCACATCCAGGTATTAGCCTCAAAGCCCAATGCAACTGAATTATTGATGCCTTGAGAGCTACTAGGTGGGGCTAGATTGATTTCCTACAGTACCAGTTAGAACCGTAGGCCAGGTTAGCCCAGCAAAATTTGTCAACCAGGAATTTTGTCTTCAATGCCTAGCACTTCGGAGAAGGCAATGGCAACCCACTCCAGTACGGGAAAATACCATGGATGGAGGAGCCTGGTGGGCTGCAGTCCATGGGGTCGCTAAGAGTCGACACGACTGAGTGACTTCACTTTCACTTGTCACTTTCATGCATTGGAGAAGGAAATGGCAACCCACTCCAGTGTTCTTGGCTGGAGAATCCCAGGGACGGGGGAGCCTGGTGGGCTGCCGTCTATGGGGTCGCACAGAGTCGGGCATGACTGAATTTNGTCGCTAAGAGTCGACACGACTGAGTGACTTCACTTTCACTTGTCACTTTCATGCATTGGAGAAGGAAATGGCAACCCACTCCAGTGTTCTTGGCTGGAGAATCCCAGGGACGGGGGAGCCTGGTGGGCTGCCGTCCATGGGGTAGCACAGAGTCGGGCATGACTGAATTTAGCAGCAGCAGCAGCCTAGCACTTAGAGTTGTAAACTTTGAAGAGGGCTTAGGAAACATTAGTCTAAACCCTAGCTTCTATTCAACCTGACCTTCCCCAAATTATCTTCCATTCTCTTCTTGAACACTCCAGCGATGGGGAACTCACAGCCAGGTTCTTTGTCTTCCTATAGCTAGCCAAATCTCTCTCCCTTAAGATTTACCCCTTGCTTCTTTTCTGGCCTCTCTCCCCAGTCCAAGAAAGTGAAAGTGAAAGTGAACTCGCTCAGTCGTGTCGACTCTTCGCGACACCATGGACTGCAGCCCACCAGGCTCCTCCGTCCATGGGATTTTCCAGGCAAGAGTACTGGAGTCGGTTACCATTGCCTTCTCCTTCCCCAGTCCGTGGGGTGCTCTAGTTCTCGTCCCAGTCCCCAGGTGCCCACAGCACTTATTGCACTTCTAAACAGTCCCCACCNGCGACACCATGGACTGCAGCCCACCAGGCTCCTCCGTCCATGGGATTTTCCAGGCAAGAGTACTGGAGTCGGTTACCATTGCCTTCTCCTTCCCCAGTCCGTGGGGTGCTCTAGTTCTCGTCCCAGTCCCCAGGTGCCCACAGCACTTATTGCACTTCTAAACAGTCCCCACCAGAGGGCACTCCAAGCACTGCTCAGTCTTTCCTCTCTTTGGGTTCCTCCTCCACAACCCTGTGAAAAGGGTTCACTCAAACTAATTCCTGCCAAGAGGTATTTAATCAGTTGCCTTTTCGGGTTACTTGCTGCTTTAACCCAACTAAAAGAAGGTAAATACCTAACAATAGAATTTCTGAATTATTCGGTAACCTATCTTTAATGTTTTCAGGAACGTTTCAGGAACCACCAAACTGTTTTCCAAAGACGCTGCACCATTTTATCTTTCCACCAGCAAATGTTTAAGGGCTCTGATTTCTTCACATCCTCATCAACCCTTGTTATTACATTTTTTATTATCATCCTTCTGCTGCTGCTAAGTCGTTTCAGTCATGTCCGACTCTGTGCGACCCCATGGACGGCAGCCCACCAGGCTCCCCCGTCCCTGGGATTCTCCAGGCAAGAACACTGGAGTGGGTTGCCATTTCCTTCTCCAATGCATGAAAGTGACAAGTGAAAGTGAAGTCGCTCAGTCGTGTCGACTCTTAGCGACCCCATGGACTGTAGCCTACCAGGCTCCTCTGTCCATGGGATTTTCCAGGCAAGTGTATTGGAGTGGGGTGCTATTGCCTTCTCCGATCATTGTTCTAGTGGGTGTGCTGCTGCTGCTAAGTCACTTCAGTTGTGTCCGACTCTGTGTGACCCCAGAGACGGCAGCCCACCAGGCTCCCCCGTCCCTGGGATTCTCCAGGCAGGAACACTGGAGTGGGTTGCCATTTCCTTCTCCAATGCATGAAAGTGACAAGTGAAAGTGAAGTCGCTCAGTCGTGTCGACTCTTAGCGACCCCATGGACTGTAGCCTACCAGGCTCCTCTGTCCATG
>SJYA01009603.1:0-14695 GCA_006410615.1 Neotragus moschatus
CTGAACTGAACTGAACTGAAGTGCTTCAAAGCTTTGGTGCTCAAGGAAGTGTGTTGTCTCCCTCGATGCTTAGGAAAAACACTTGGCTATTAATCTCTACTGTGGGTCAGGCTTACTGCATGCGGCTTGGGGTGGCTCAGAGGTAAATGATGAAATGATGAGAAAAATCAGCTCTCAACTGAGCAGCTAAGCACATACATGCTTTTGGAGCTTACTGAACGGCAGGGAGGCTCAAATATGAACAAAGTGATATAATGAGTAAATAGTGTAATTGCCAACTGATCAGTGCTGTGCTTGCTTTCAGATGTGATATGAGGGTGACTCCAAGAGGCGTCTCTGAAGAGGTGGAGTTTGAGGCGAGATCTGAAGGACAAGCAGTTTTAAGCAAGTGAGGGTTGGGTGCTAGGTGGGTGGAGACCTTGGGAGGGGGTGGAGGAGGGAGGCAGGACAGCTACTGCAGCCTCGAGGCGGCAGAACCGATCAGGGTGTGTCCAGAGACATAGTCTGTTGGAGGACACGAGCATCGATGCATGGGTGACCATAGAGCAACACCTCCATAAGGGCCCCTGAGGCCGCCATGTGGAACGGGGGAATGAGGGGGGCTGATCGGCCCCATGGGGTTGTCCACTGGAAACTTGGGGGGGACAGTCATGGAGATGGTGATAACCAGATAAATCCAAAAGCGTTGGGGGTCTAAATGCGCCTCTGGGTTCTTGCCTGTGTGAGTAGGTGGCGGGCCAGGCTATTGGCTGTGAGAGGTGACAGTGGAGGGGCGGTGCCAGGTTTGGGGTCAGGGGGTTATGGATTCCAGGGTCAGATGTGCAAGCCTGACAACCCTTGGGGACATCCAGGTGGAGATGAGTCGGTGGACTTCCTGGGAACCAAGGGTGGGATGCAGGAGGCACACAGCGCTGTTCCCCCAACTGCAGCCAGCCCCCCACCTCCACCCTAGATCGTCTAGGAAAAGCAGTCGGCGACGCCCGAGGACTTCTAAAACGGCTCCTGCAATGTAGCGCCCATTCCTTCTCTTTCCTTGATGATCTTGCTTCCCTGTTTCGTGGCTAAAACTTGGAAGAGAGAATTTCTGGGGTAGGAGGCAGGCTCCAGATGGTCGTGCAAGGGCATGACGCACTAGTGCCCAGGAGGAGTTGAAAGTCCCAAGTGGAACAGACAGGGATCACTGGGTACTGAGTCCTGGGTCCTGCATCCTTGCTCTTCCAGGGAGGTGTGCTAGGCCAGGCTCCCTGCGAAGACTCAGGTAGGTCTGTGTCCCGTCAATGGGCCATCTTCCCACAGAGACTGGGTCCATCTCCCTCCTTCTGGAGCAAATGTGGGCAGACACATCTGTCAATGGGGAAGAGCAGACAGCTTGGATCCAAGGCAGTCTGCAGGCAGGTGCCAACCCTCAGGTGTTGTCTGGATGCCAGCTGCCTGCACCTGGGACCGTGGGGAGGGAGGAAAGCTTCTGATCCTGGGGCACTGGGGCTTGGCGGTTGGGGTGATCCCAGTCAGCTGGTTGTGTGGGTAACCCAGAGCGGCTTCCAGACAATTCTGTTGCCTCCACCATCACGCAAGTCAGATCATTCGCTGTCCTTCCAGAACCAGGGCACTTCTGATGCAGAGGCGTTCAAGCCGGATAAAAACAGAGACCAGAAAAACAGCCAGAGGCCCAACTGTCTCCCTCTTTCTACTGGAATTTGCTGGACATACAAGAATGTGCTGACAGTCTGCTGCATGCTGAGCAGGTGAATCCCACTCACTGGCAGGAGGGTTAGCTGCTATCAGCTGTCCTCTAAGACAGAACCGAAGCATCCAAAACAAGGTTCTCCTAGTTCAAATCCATAGAAGGTCTGATGGCACACCAGGTGTTTTGTGAAGTTTAAAATGACCACTACTAACAAATCAGGACAATTTGATCAATACAATTTAAGAGATTGCTCCAGACCACCTGCCCAAAGAAACACCTTGCTTGTTAAGTTCCCCCTTCTCTGGCTACTCATCTTTTTAGGACCTATTCTCTCCATTTGAACTGTGGTGCCGAAGAAGACTCTTGAGAGTCCCTTGAATGGCAAGGAGATAAAACTAGTCATTCCTTAAGGAAATCAACCCTGAATATTCACTGGAGGGACTGATGCTGAAACTCTAATACTTTGGCCACCTGATGTGACGAGCCGACTCACTGGAATAGACCCTGATGGTGGGTAAGATTGAAGGCAGGAGAAGGGGGTGACAGAGGATGAGATGGTTGAGTGGTATCACCAACTCAGTGGCTATGGGTTTGTGCAAGCTCTGGGAATTAACTGGTGATGGACAGGGAAGCCTAGCATTGCTACAGTCCATGGGGTCACAGAGTCGGACATAACTGAGCAAATAAACTGGACTGATTCTCTCCATTTAAGGGCTTACCCTGGTGGCTCAGACCGTAAAGAAACTGCCTGCAATGCAGGAGATCCAGCTTTGATCCATGGGTGGGGAAGATCCCCTGGAGAAGAGAATGGCAACCCACTCCAGTATTCTTGCCTAAAGAGCTCCATGGACAGAGGAGCCTGGCAGGCTACAGTCCATGGGGTCACAAAGAGTCGGACACGACTTAAGTAACTAACATACATGTCTCCATTTAAGCTTTACAAAAATTGCTACTACCACTTGCTTTTTCAAAAAATTGATGGCTGCATTTGTGGGACATGCAGGATGTTAGTTCTCTGACCAGGGATTGGCTCTATTCCTTAAAAAACAAAACCAAACCAAACCTGTGAAAGCTTCTAATATTTTAATATCTTATCTTCAACGTCTGGGTCATTTAAAATAATCCAAACATTTAACAGGGTCTGAACCACACAGGAATTACAATCGTTCTCAAAATACACCAAGTGTGTCCCCGACTCTGGACGAGTGATCTGAGCAGACCGTGAGCCATGGAAAAGCATAGCTCCTGGCAAATCTTGTCTTTGAACAAATTGATGGGATTTGAACCTAGATAGCATATTCAAAAGCAGAGACATTACTTTGCCGACTAAGGTCCGTCTAGTCAAGGCTATGGTTTTCCCAGTAGTCATGTATGGATGTGAGAGTTGGACTGTGAAGAAGGCTGAGCACCGAAGACTTGATGCTTTTGAACTGTGGTGTTGGAGAAGACTCTTGAGAGTCCCTTGGCCTGCAAGGAGATCCAACCAGTCCATTCTGAAGATCATCCCTGGGTCTTCTTTGGAAGGAATGATGCTAAAGCTGAAACTCCAGTTCTTTGGCCACCTCATGCGAAGAGTTGACTCACTGGAAAATACTTTGATACTGGGAGAGATTGGGGCAGGAGGAGAAGGGGACGACCGAGGATGAGACGGCTGGATGGCATCACTGACTCGATGGACGTGAGTCTGAGTGAACTCCGGGAGTTGGTGATGGACAGGGAGGCCTGGTGCGCTGCGATTCATGGGGTTGCAAGGAATCGGACACAACTGAGCGACTGAACTGAAGGACATGTGACTTCTCAGCCTTGACACCTTTCAAAACCCAACAGGAAAATGACTCACACAGCCCTGAGTTGGGAGCCATGAGCTCTGGGCACCGTGGCAGTCAGGCCCACCCATCTGCCTCCAGAGCCTGGAATCCTCCAAGGCGGTCATCCTTGGTCACATGGTCACAGTGGAGCAGCACCCAGCATGTGAACACAGCCCCCCTGCGGGCCCCTTCCCATCCTTGCCTCACAGTCCACGTCAGGCAGTGTACCCTGGGGGCCAGCTCTGTGAGGCTCAAAGCATTGGTGGTTTGGAACGACACAACTTCACGGGCCTAGATCAAGTGTCTTCTGTTTACTGATTTAGCCTAACTCAGAGGGATTCCAGAGAAGGCAATGGCACCCCACTCCTGTACTCGTCTGGAAAATCCCATGGACGGAGGAGCCTGGGAGGCTGCAGTCCATGGGGTCGCAAACAGTCGGATACGACTGAGCGACTTCACTTTCACGCATTGAAGGAAAGGGCAACCCACTCCAGTGTTCTTGCCTGGAGAATCCGAGGGACGGTGGAGGCTGGTGGGCTGCCGTCTATGGGGTCGCACAGAGTCGGACACGACTGACGCGACTTAGCAGCAGCATCCCTATTTCCTGGTAGAAAGGATTGAGTGTTTTAATTGATCCCAGGTGCACAACTGTAGGAGGAAATGGGATGAAATTACTGTGGCCCTGTGAATCCCTCTGCTGCTGCTGCTGCTAAGTCGCCTCAGTCGTGTCCGACTCTGTGTGACCCCATAGACGGTAGCCCACCAGGCTCCCCCGTCCCTGGGATTCTCCAGGCGAGAACCCTGGAGTGGGCTGCCGTTTCCTTCTCCAGTGCATGAAAGTGAAAAGTGAAAGTGAAGTCGCTCAGTTGTGTCCGACTCTTACCACCCCATGGACTGCAGCCCACCAGGCTCCTCCATCCATGGGATTTTCCAGGCAAGAGGACTGGAGTGGGGTGCCATCGCCTTCTCCGTTTGTGCACAACGGTCTAGAGCTGATGACTCTTGGGCCGAGGTTTTTTTCGCTCCCCAGTTTTTTATATGGAAACTCATAGCAACTGTTTTAACGAAAGCACAAATCTATTTTGCCTCAGACAGTGATTCTACTAGAACAAATATTTCTACAGAAAACTCAGGAGTAAATCTGATTTTTATTTCGAGTTTTCACTTATTATAACAAGTATTATTACACATCTGTGTATTTAAATGAACAATGGTAAGTACACTGGGGCCACACAACCTAAATTAGGTTCTTTAAAAACATACGATGCATTCTTATCCTAGTCACAAAAACAACTTTTCTTAAAAAAATAAAATTGATTTAAAAGGCCTTTATTTCATAAGGAAGAGGAATAAAAGATAAATGATAGTGGGTGTTCAATCACATCTGGGTTTTTTCCTTGGTCATTTGCCCTTTATCTTCTGCAAGTGCAAAAGGAAATGGTCAGTGATGTTTAAAAAAATAACTTAGGGACTTGGCGCGCTTGATGACTCCACAGACACCTGGACCACTTACATTTGGAGAACAGAGAGAATGGTTAGAAAATATATCACCTCCAACCCAAGTTCACTCGATGAAACTATTCCGTATAAAGCAGCTAATTATATACATAAATAACATAAAAATAATTATCATAAATTAAAAGTCAAATAATCGCCCACGACAAATTCAACGGAGAGGTGCAAGCTGGGAGTTAGGGACGAGCTGGGTGTGGAGGGTGAACTCTGCAGCCCCCTTTCACATGCTGCGTGGGTGATAAGCTTAGTTCACGAAGGCCTGTATTGCACACATCAAAACCTAGCCCTCTCCTCAACATCTTGTGACTTAGAATCACGTGAAGTGCTGAGAATGCTGCCTTTTGCGTGACAGGTCGCCCGCAGCCTCACTGGCAGCCATCAGGTGAGTCTGTTTCATTTATTCCCTCTTTACTGAAGGTCTCCCAACTAACACAGGATCACAAAGAGTGATCGAGACAAAGCAAAACAACCGTTATCTTTTCATTCTGGACAGGGCAAAGGCATCATTCAAGCTTCTTCACCTGCCTCTTTGTCTCCCTGGCTGGGCAGCCAAAGGACTGGCTGCTGGCCGCCACCTCAGTGGCCCTGCGCCTCACCCACCACCCCTGAAATGGGTGCACACGTGTCAGCTGTCACTCAGCTCATTCATTCATTCATTCATTCATTCATCCATCCATCCATCCATCCATCCATCCATCCATCCGGGGTGCTGATGCTTCTACTGCTCAGCTAATGACCTTTTCTGCTTTCATACTACTTGGCAGGAGAGCACTACCTCTGTATTTCAGAAAAAACCTACCCCTTTTTCCCATAAGGAGCAAAGTTCATTCAACATTTTTATAGAAAACTGGTCTTGAAACACATCAACCTTTGGAATTAGAGTTTAAACAGAAAAAAGACATGAATTTCTTCCCTGTTCTCCAGTTCAGGGGGACTCGAGCCGAGTCTCAGCCGCAATGAATACATTTGGATGGCAGAGCCCTGAGACGGCTCCAGGGAGCCTCCAGAAGGGCCAGCAGGAGGCCCTCCTGATGCACGGTAAGAGCGACTCCAGCGCTGGGGCAGCCATGTAAGCTGGACATAGGCCTACAGGGCCAAAGACACCGCGTGTCAAAGGGAAACAGAGAAGAACGTGGTCTCCACAGACTCGAACACGCGAGATATGCTCGAGATAAACTTTAAAAAAAGAACCATACTGAAAATCCATTCAGGAACCCTATCACTAAGACGCCTTGCTGAGCGACCTCATGGGACCGCTTGCCTGTGACCAAAGGGAAGCCCAGAGGAGGGCGTCACCCCACAGGGCAGCTTCCCCCGCGGTTCTAGCCAACGACTTTGACTCAACTGGCATTTCAAAGAAGGTAAATGTGACTTGAACTTCTACCTGTTCAAAGTCCAGGAGCCGGGAGAAAATCCTGTTCCTGCCTAGCACGTTGCTACATTTTAACACACCAGCTGAGCCCTAAAGGGAACAAGCAAACAAACCACTTCCCTTTTCCAAACCTCGAGTCGCTCCAGCTCTGGGAGGGAAGACTGGGGGCCTGCCTTATCCGGCGGAACGCGGGGGACTGCTTCCACAGACAACTGGCCTGCCCAGACTCACTTCTGAGTTCAGCTGACATACTGCCATGGTTCTGGGGGCATCTGGAGAGAATTCTGCAAAAGCTAAGTCAGCCTCACTTACACTGCAATGATGTGTTTGCTTTTCTCTGTTTGGTATCCAGCCAACAAATTTTAAGTGAAAACAAACCCTCATCTGTGGTTCTCTCCCTGGTCTCTGCGAGCCGCCTCAGTAGCTGTACATCTGCGGCTGCTGCTCGGCCGGCACTGAGGGCTGGGCGGCCTGTGGGGCAGGGGCCGGCGGCGGTGGGGGTGGCCCGTCTGTCTGGGGCACCGCCCGCCACGTGAGCGGGTGCTGCTCGCCCAGCTGGCTCCCCAGGGGCGTGATGGAGTTGACCAGGGTGGTCAGGTTGATGAAGTGGGCCACAGATTGAGGGTTCGAGGCTTCTGGCTGCGGGTGGATCTGGAGGTCGTTCTGGCGGTTGTGCAGCATGGCGGAGCCGCTGACAGTATCAAAGGTCACGGTCAGGATGGAGTTGTCCAGCTGGAGCTGGCGTTCCGGAGTGGTCAGGTGCCCGACGGCCACCGGCTGGAGGTTGGTAAACTGGGTCCCAGCCGTGGTGGTGATGGGGGTCACGGTGATGTTGGTCAGGCCAACGGAGCTGGACGGGGTGGTCACGTTGGGGTCACCCAGAGTCACCACCACCTGGAAGAGTCACGCACAACACGAGACCATTAGTTTCTGAAGAACTGAGAACAAGAGCAGCTTCTTGAGCTGTGCTTTATGGAGGCTCCCCTGTGAAGTGAGGATCATCTCACGCTTGGCTCAAAGGAAGGAGGTGAAACGTGCTGGTGAAAGACTAAACCACACTAGTGTTTCCTGGAAAAACAATTCCAGGGAAAAGAGAAACGAGATACAGATGTGACCATTGAGACCATCAGCTGGAACTGAGCAATAAATGATTTCCGTGTTGAGAAGAAAACAGAACAGCAATCACGAGAGAAGCTGAAGAGGAACTCAAGAGCCTCTTGATGAGGGTGAAAGAGGAGAGCGAAAAAGCTGGCTTAAAACTCAGCATTCAGACTACTAAGATCACGGCATCTGGTCCCATCACTTCATGGCAAACAGATGGGGGAAAAGTGGAAGCAGTGACAGATTTTATTTTCTTGGGCTCCACAATCACTGTAGATGGCGACTGCAGAAGGTGAAAGTAAAAGATGCTTGGCTCCTTGGAAGAAAAGCCATGACAAACCTAGACAGTGTGTTAAAAAGCAGAGACACGACCTTGCCAACAAAGGTCCATCTAGTCAAAGCTATGGTTTTCCTGATAGTATGGATGTGAGAGTTGGATCATCAAGAAGGCTGAGTGCTGAAGAATTGATGCTTTTGAATTGCGGTGTTGGATACGACTCTTAAGAATCCCTTGGACTGCAAGAGCAAACCAGTCAATCCTAAAGGAAATCAACCCTGACTAGTCACTGGAAGGATTAAGGCTAAAGCGGAAGCTTCAATATTTTGGCCGTCTGATGTGAAGAGCTGACTCATTGGAAAAGACCCTGATGCTGGGAAAGACTGAGGGCAGGAGGAGAAGGGGACGACAATGAGAATGAGACAATTAGACGGCATCACCGATTCGAGGAACGTGAGTTTGAGCCAACTCTGGGAGACAGTGAAGAACAGGGAAGCCTGCTGTGCTGCCATCCATGAGGTCGCAATGAATCAGACATGACTCAGCAACTCAACAACAATCACGAGAACATTCTTCGTTGTCTCTGAACACACTGCAAAGCTCAGAAGGACAGCAAACCCGAGTGCGGTGCCAAGAGCTGATAAACAAAAAAGATAGCAGCGCTCTCCCCACGAAGAGGGACAAAAGGCCAGAGAAACACAGGAACCCTTGCAACCAGGATGACCAGGGCCACTGGACCAGGGCGTCCAACACACGCGGACAGAGAGCTGGGGGCCTCAAAACCCAAGCAGGGAAGGGTCAGCAAAGGGGAGGTTCTGGCTAAAAGCAGCAGCTGGACACACCCCCTGCTGCGCAGGGTCGGGTCCCCGTGCCTGACCTGCACACTCAAGCCCCTGAGAACCTCCCAAACTGGTCCCAGCCAGTTCCCAACCATGGAGGTACAGCTGTTTTTCACAATGGCAGTGACCTCTGGGTCTGCACTGGGAATGCTCACAGGGAAACAGGGCACAGGCTGACAGCGGTCAGGGCCCAAGTCCCCATGGGGAGAAGGATAACAGGCCGGCCCCCGACACCCAGGCCAGACTCCGCACAAGCGTCACCTGCTGGATGCTCTGCACAGCCGAATCCGTCTCATCCCCAACAGCGCCCGAGAACGTGCCCTCCTTCTCTGAGAACTCGCTGAAGGTGGCGTCCTCAGGCCCTGTGGCCCCGGCCTCCTCCTCCGGCTTCTGCTTCCTCTTGGGAGCTCTCCTGGTGGCTTTCACGTGCTTCCCTTCAGCCAGCTCCTCCTGCTCCAGACTCAGTTCAGGCTGCACAAGCAGAAGGTGAGACAATGACAGGTCAGTGTGTCATGTCCCTGAGGCGGCCTGGTACCATCTCCAGACACCAGGTGACCAGGCCCATCTGCTAACGTGCACATCTAGGTATGGCAGCAAGGTCCTGGTGGTCTCTGTTGCTTTTCTTTAAAGTGAGGAAAGTCAGATACAAGTCATACTTTGTGCTGAAATAGAAATATCTCTGAAAACAGAGGTTTTGAGCCCCTGTTTCAGCCCTGCTGAGCTCTGCCTGAGGCTGCAAAGGCTTTCATGTCAGGCTCTCTGCCCCAGGCTGACACAGGTTTACTATAGACATAATCTTGGATCAAGGATGAGTCTGACCACAAGAACCGTGTGGTCATGGTTTTTAGGGACAGCAAATAAGGGCCCAGCGGTAATGGTGACCACAGATGGGTGCCTGGCATACTTCTATCCCTCCTGCTGACCCACAGCTGGCCCAGCCCAGGATCACAGAGGCCGCTGGGCAGTGGTGGCCTGCAAGGCTCTCTGCCCCGGTCACCCACCACTCGTCCTGTCCTCGGTGCCATCCCATGAGGTGTGGTCCCACCCATGGCAGACAGACCCCAAGGCCTGCCAGGACACGGCCATGAGGAGCTGCCCGTGTTGGGGGTGGATGTGGTCCTGGGCCTCGGGCCTGGCTGTTCAGTGCAACCCAGCCACTAAGCACTGCGCTCAGAGCTCTGCTGCAAAGCAGAGACGGGCAAATGAGATTTCAAAGTAACCGAGCACGAAATGTTCCCTTCAGAATAAGAGAAAACCTTTATATAAAGGCGCTGACTACAAATTCCTTTTGAAAGTTCACCGAATATGTTTAAGGTTATTTTGCTTGTAACAGTCTAATCACACTAAGCTCTTCTGGGTGATAACTTGTGATGGTTAACTAAAGCATCATCTTTGCTAGGTTGGGGTGCCCAGTCATGTGGTCAAACACCAGTCCAGATGGCTGTCCTGAAACATTGAAGCCAGCAGGTGTTGAGTAAAACAGCACTTTCTGAAATGCGGGTGGGCCTGGACCAATCAGGCAAAGGCCTTGAGAGCCGACAAAGTTCCCAGAAGATGAGGGGACTCTGCCTCCAGCATCAGCTCCTCCTGGGCGTCCAGCCTCCCGCCCTCCCGGCAGGTTCTGGACCTGCCAGACCCACAGCTGAGTGAGCCAACTCCTTAAATAAATCTAACTCTCTCTGTACGTGCGAGCACACACACACACACACTTTACTGTTTTCTCTGGAGAACTCAGTCTTATAAACAATCTATTCTCTAAAAAGACATACATCTATTTTCAGAAAACTGAAATTCTAGAGATGTTCACAGAAACTAGAAGTCTCCCGGAAAGTGAAGTCGCTCAGTCGTGTCTGACTCTTAGCGACCCCATGGACTGCGGCCCACCAGGCTCCTCAGTCCATGGGATTCTCCCGGCAAGAATACTGGAGTAGGGTGCCATTTGCTTCTCCAGGGGATCTTCCCGACCCAGGGATCGAACCCGGGTCTCCCGCATCGCAGGCAGACACTTTACCGTCTGAGCTACCTTGACGACCAATTAACAAAACAGAGAGAAATGAGTGTGACATGGGGCGGTTTCCCCAAGGGCCACTCCTGACACCTGCTGGGCTCCTTGGTGAGACGCCCTGCCCCGCGTGCCCCGCGCTCACCTGGACGATGCCGATGGAGGAGGCGTCGATGGTGGTGGTCTCCGGGAGGTGGTCCAGGTCGTCAATCCTCACGGCCAGGACCTAGGAGTGGGCGCGGGGCCGTGAGTCCAGGACACGGCGCCTGAAGGCCAGCCCAGAGCGGGTGGGGCCAGACACATGGCCACCAGGCTGTCTCCCTCACAGGCCCCTGCGTGCCCCCCGGCCCTGCTCGGCACTCAGAAGCCTGGGATCCACAGTCCTGCCCAGCTCTCCTTCCCTCCTCCCAGGTCCCCTCTCCTCAAGTGTCCGCTATGTTCCCACACACGGGAGTGTCCCCTCGCCCGTCTGTGCGTCATCGCACTGTTTGCTGCCCCAGGTGGAGACCCTGCTTCCCTTCCTGTCCACGCTGTCCACTCTCTCAGGAATTGCGTCCTCAACCTCAGTATCTCTCACTAAGAGCAGAGTGGGATAAGCCACGGTACAGCAAACCCATCCTACGATGAGCTACCAAGAGTGAAACGTGTACACGTAACATGCTTTACTTTCCTAACTTCGCCACCCTCACCCGCAGGCCCCGTGAGCCTCACCAGCCTGTCCTCAGCTGGAGGCAGACCCTCACACCGGGACACACACTCGAGGTTTACACGGCCCCTCCCTCACCCCAAGCCTGGTCCACACCCCGCTGACGCTGGCCACACAGGTGGCTGTGGTCACCTATTCGAACAAGTCACAGGTGGTGCAGAGAGCACGCAGGGCACCTGGGAGGGGGGCTGTGACGGGCAGGGAGCACGCAGGGCACCTGGGAGGGGGGCTGTGACGGGCAGGGAGCACGCAGGGCACCTGGGAGGGGGGCTGTGACGGGAGCCGCGAAGGGACGGAGGTGGCTGTGGGAAAACTAAACGCAACCAGGGAGAGCACGGTAGTCTGTCCAAACGGCTCTGCAGTCAAATGGCTTTGCAAGCATCTTCCCATTTTGTTCCAAAATAAACTAAGAACAAAACTATAGGCTCTAAATCATAGGTGTGGCTTATTTAAGAAAGATGACCAACCATTGTATTTCTGGGCTTAGGATCCAAGACCATCCAGGACAGGGCACCCTCTGAGGATGGCCAGCGAGGCGGTGACGTCTGTTTCAACAGAAACGCTAACGTGGTGGCGAGAACCCAAGCGTGACTGAGGCTGCAAAGCTGAGTCAGAGCAGCTGGAAGCCACTGACTGTCCTCTCCCGCCACACCACCCCCACCGCTGTCAGTCGCCATCACCACCCCGTCACTGCCACCGCCACCTCCATCATCACCAAGGGCATCATCAGCGTCCCAGTGACACCATCCGGAAGCCACGGAGAACAACCACAGCAGCACTTGTTGACTTTACTCTCGTTAGATAAGACCACACGTGAAAAGCACTTTTTGTGTTTGCATTTTCCTCAATGTAACATTCATTCAAAGGGAAAGACCGTAAGTGGAAGTCACAAAATAGCATCAGTTCTGAAAGATCCTGAATACGTGAAAGCAGTTTATGCTTAACACCCTAACACGCTGGCCAGCCTTCACCAGACCCTCACGCCCGAGTCTGCACCCAGTGCCACTGCAGAGCACCCCCACCCTGCACAGCATGGCCATGGGCAGTGCCCTCACCGCAGCAGAGCCTCCCCTGCCCCACTCCTGCAGTCTGGGGACATATCCTCCGTTCCCTCTGCTCTCCTCTGTGTGACGTGTCTGCATCCTTCCCCTCCTTCCATCTACCACCCTAGACTGGCAGGTCCAAGAGGACGGGGCGCTCCCGGTCCAGCCGGTCATCAGCGCTCATCCCCGCAGGCACTTAACTATTTGAACACACAGAAGGAAACAACAGAGAAAACATCAAAGGATCCAAGGAAAGCAGCCCAGGGGAGAGAGGCTGAAAGTGCCCAAGACAGAAGGGACTGAGAAGAGAGCCCTGGCAGAGGAGCCCGAGCCTGCTGGGGGCCCCCTGCAGAGCACTCTGCAGCCCAGCGAGGTGGGCCTGAGAAGAGGTGCCAAGAGGTGGCCGTGCATGATGGACAGATGAGGCGAGTGATCGTTAACCAGAGGAAAACGTTGGCAGAGCCGCTGTGTGTCCGCAAGTCCCCTGCCCCCAGCAGCACGCATCACACACGCCATGGGCAAAAACCGCCGCTAGTGCATGGAGCTCCTGACACCCATGTGCCGAGAAATCACTCGCTCCCACCCACCACGAGCCCCCGGGGGACCTGCAGCGCCTGCCCTGGACCCCAACACCTGGAGGGGGCCCCAGTGACACTGAGCTACCGGATGGATGCTGACACGCCACGCTCCTGCTTCCGACTTTCTCTAGGTGGAGACGCCAGCAGACCACTAGGTGGAAAGGCTGGAGTGAGGGGAGCAAAGCTGGTGGAATCCCAGTTCCTCACGCTAAGCAGAAAGAGCCTGGGGTCCGCGGGTCAAGGACCTGCACAGGCTGCAGAGGACATGGCGAGGTGATGGGAGAAAAAGACAAACTTATCACCCAAATGAAGCAGAAGGTGCTTTTGTAATCGAAAAAGTAATAACCCATGTTCATCAGAGCCAACTATTTAAAACAGAGAAAAATATAAAGACAAGACCCAAAACTTTGGTGCCAGAAGACCACAGTGCAATGCTTCCTCCCTTTGCCGCTTCACCACCTTGACTATCTCACACAGGAGAGCATCCTGCAAATACACAACGTGAGTGACTCGCTGTGGGTGCACCTGTAGTCTGTGCAAGGTGCATACTACCTTCTTACAATGAGCACTCACAGTCCTACTCAGAACTCTCTGCAAATACGTCGCAGTCACGCACACCGCCAAACTACCACTAACGTAGTGGCATTCCTCTTGCTGGACACCCGGGGGGTCCAAAGAATCATTTATTAAAATACTGGGGAGATGGTCACACAACCCTCAGGAGGACACGCAATTGTGCATGTCCTGGAAAAGTCAAAGTGAAGTCGCTCAGTTGTGTCCGACTCTTTGCCACCCCATGGACTGTAGCCTACCAGGCTCCTCCGTCCATGGGATTTTCCAGGCAAGAGCACTGGAGTAGGTTGCCATTTCCTTCTCCAGAGGATCTTCCCAACCCAGGGATCAAACCCTGGTCTCTTGCATTGGAGGCAGATGCTTTAACCTCTGAGCTTCCAGGCCTGGAACTGGGTGCAATTCCAGTCCTTATGAATCCCAGAACCTCCCCTAATTCAGTGGAGAAAGGATGGCACTTTCTACTGTTAAGGCTTTCTCTCGTGTCTCAACCACATGTATTTCCTTTTATGAATCTCCTCTCCTCAGACACAGTGGGTTCTCTGTTACTTTCATGGAAGGTGTGCTATCTTTACTATTAACAGCCAGTATCTGTTAACAATACTGACCCATTTCTCAGTTTTCCCTTTGCGTGTTCTCTTGACCCCTAGACACTCTAAATGTCAGGTTGCTTACTGAATCAAATCGTTTGTTCAAAATTTTCACTGCTTTTGCGCTTATAAAGCCTCTAGTTTTGTTTTCAGTTTACTGCTTTTTCAAACACAATGACTTATTCAATGCCCTGCACCTGCCTTCAGCACAGTGGTGTCAGGGGTCCACCTACCTTCCTGGATACACTTTCTACGTCTCAGTCCTCAGGGCTACTTTCTAAGCAGCCCCCAACACCATGCGGAGTCCCTGGTTCTGCACACTTTTTAGCTACTCTAAAAGGAGGAATGGGGGAGACGAAGGGTAGCACCCCCATCCTGCTATAATTCCAGGGAGGGAGGAATCGATTACTTCAGCAAAAACCCATTTGGGGCTCTTCTATTCACGAGTCCATTCAGTGCCTCCTACCTGCAGGCAGAGGGGAGCCCAGAGGCATCCCAGGGATGATGACCCTGTGTGGTGGGGTCTCGGAGCAGGGAAGCCAGCGGGCCGAGGACAGAGGCGCCGGGCCCGCGCGGGCGAGGGGGCGAGGGGGCGAGGGGGCGAGGG
>SJYA01009604.1:0-14408 GCA_006410615.1 Neotragus moschatus
TATACATATATATAATCTCCATTCATTTTTAACATAGAGAAGTTTTGGAGGAGATATGGAAATGTGGAAGCTTGAGGGGCCAGCTGGAGGGACAGACTACAAAAATAAAGGCAGTTTCACTGAAGTACAAACATGCGCTCAAGACTAAACATTTCTGTAGCAAGGGGAATCACGTGATTTAGGGAGAAAGGTGCGGCTTGTGAATATGCAAAATGGAGTCACAAATCCCCAAAGTCCTGAGGTTTTGCTGTATTTTAATGAGACTGCTTTGTCAGCACCTGATACTACTATTGATATTAATATAGAACATTTCTTGTAGGATGGAGGGAAAGGGGAGAGGATGGCGTAAGAAGTGGTTTTGGCCCAAGGGGTCCCTGGGAGAGGCTACCCCTGGGAACGGTGCTAAAGAGGATGTTTTGGAGGGCTGAGAATTGAAGATGCAAAACTTTCCATTTAGGGTATAAGAAAACAATATCAGGCCTTTCTACTTATTTTATGTAAAATATGAGAAAGAACTTAATCTTTATTGATCTTTATAAATAGCCCTTGCCTTTGATGTGGTTGACACATTGTGTATTATGACAAGGTTGGCCAGGGAGAGGTTGACACTCTACACAATGGAAGCATCCTCATTCTCTTGCTTGTCTTCAGTCAGCCACGAGATATTGCAGATCACGTGTTGTAGGATATCAACAGGATGCTGAGCTGCAGGATATTGTGATTGATTTTATAGAAACAAGGCTTTAAATAACATTCTTTGTGATGAAAGAGAGAGTGAATGACTTTGAGAGTGTTATGCTACACAGAGATTAATTGGTTATACTGTAACAGTAATTAAAAGAGTTGTAAAATTTGAAGTTTTTCTTTTGAAAAAAGACAAATGTCCCCAGTTTGGTGATCTTTGTAGTGATGGAAATGTCTGTCAGGCAGGCTATGTAGTATAAACATATAAAGAAATAGACATATATAGAAATAAACATATAAAGAATAGACATTCCTTCAAAGTCAAGGTGATGTTCACAATAAGTGAAAAACAATGAATTTTAGCAAAATTATCCTGTTGGAAAGAAAGCATTTTGAGAAGGGATGTTTGGAAATGTTGATATCATGATTAGATTTTTTTCTTACCAAAATGATATACCACCTAGAAAAACTCTCATGTATGCAAGAGATACATTTAAGTGTAAATACATTTAATATTTTCCCAAATAAGGGGTTTCAGTGGGGTTTGTATCCATTTGTTAAAAATATAAAATGTGAAAGTGAAGTGAAACTGTTAGTCATTCAGTGGTGTCTGACTCTTTGTGACACCATGGACTATAGTTCACGAGGCTCCTCTGTCCATGGGATTTTCCAGGCAAGAATACTGGAGTGGACTACCATTCCCTTCTCCAGGGGATCCTCCCAGCCCAGGAATTGAACCCAGGTCTCTCGCATTGCAGGAAGATTCTTTACTTCCCACTGCCCTAGCAGCAGGGAAACTAGGCTAGTGTGAATTGTTCAATAGAAATAGTTATTCTAGTTCATTAAGAAAGATTAACTTTTCCTTCACCAGAAATTCATAGAAGAATTTGTTCCCTAGGCAAAGGATATTGGGCTTAACATTTTGAGTAAAAGTTTTACAAAAACAAATCCATGTGACTTTTCCCGAAGAGAGATCATTAACTCATTCTATGAAAATAGCTTCCCAGGCTGGGGAAGAAGAAGCCTGATGTAGTGCAGATAGGTCACTTTCTGGTGGCCTGACTTAACCTAGGTTAAACTTAGAGGATCTTGAGGAGTGAATGATAGGAAGAATCCTGGGCCCAGGCTCATGAATATACATTTTCTCAACGACACGAGATTTAAGGGAGACAAAATTGAGTTCTCTAGAAGATACCTGAAAGCCAAAGATTCTCTATTATTGAACTAGAAATGTTCATATCATACTAGATACCAATCATGTAAAGAGGGATGAGATGTTTGGCTAAAAGTTAGGGAGTCTGACTCACAGCTACATCATTATGGGGCTGGACTATGAGAGAACTTATAAGTTGGGGCAACATTTTTCTTAGAAAAGTAGCCAAACATTTGAACAAGTACTTGATAGACACCCCAAGATTCTGGTTCGTAAAAGATGATTGATGAACTTTAGTGGTGGTTTTTTTTTTTTTTTTTTTAAATATAAGTACAGTTGATTTACAATGTTGTGTTAGTTTCAGGTATACTGTTAGGTTGGTACAAACAAACCTGCAGTTTGGGACCATGAATTTTAAATCATTATAAATGGCAACCCACTCCAGTATTCTTGCCTGGAGAATCCCATGGATGGAGGAGCCTGGTAGGCTACAGTCCACAGGGTCACAAAGAGTTGGACATGACTGAGCGACTTCACTTTTCACTTTCAACTAGACTTAAACACATCCTTATTAATCAAAATAGGAACCATTATGATCGAAACACTTTTGCCAACAAGAAATAAGTAATGTTTTTTCCTTAGTCTGTGCTTCAGGGTTCAGTGAACTCTTGGAAAGCATTTTCTGCTTACTGCTAGTTATAGACGTGTTTTCGCTGTAAAAAGTTGTCAAGATGCTTGAATAAGTGTAGTCAATTGGCAAGAGATCAGGTGAACATGGCAGATGAGGCAAAATGTTGTAGCCCAGTTTGTTCAACTTTTGGAGCATTGGGTGTGCACTGTGTGGTCAGTCATTGTCATGGAAAAGAATCGAGCCCTTTCTGTTGACCAGTGTTGGCTGCAGGCATTGTGGTTTTCGGTGCATTTCATCGATTTGCTGAGCATACTTCTCAGATGTAATGGTTTCACCAAGATTCAGAAAGCTGTGGTGGATTAGATGGGCAGCAGACCAGCAAACAGTAACCATACCCTTTTTGGGTGCAAATTTGGCTTTGGAAAGTGCTTTGGAGCTTCTTGTCAGTCCAACCACTGAGCTGGTCATGACCAATTGTCATATAAAATCCACTTTTTGTCACATGTCACACCCAATCAAGAAATAGTTCATTATTTTTACATAGAATACGAGAATATGACACTTCAAAATGATGATTTTTTTGACTTTCAGTCAGCTCATGAGATGCCCACTTATCAAGTTTTTTCACCTTTCCACATTATGTCACCCCCCCCATTCTTCCTAATAGTGTATATTCCTAACCTAAGCGATTCCATCTAAGTCATCCCATTTTTTGAATCTGCAAACAACTCTTTCTCTTAATAACTTTTATGGACTTAATGTGTATGTTTGTTGGCTGGTTCTTGCATTATTTATGTGGTTCAGATGGGTTCTTATAACTGTCATGAGCCTTAAGCAATGTGTGTTCAAACTGATTCTGATGTATTTTCACCCCCAGAGGACTGGCTGGTACGTCTCAGTTTCTCACCAACAGTAATTTAATTCTTAACAGATAAATTATTAACATTTTGAAAATGTTAATTTTTTTTCCTTTGGTATTTCCTTTCCTCCCCACTTTTAAGGCAGGTTTAACAACTTACTTTCATCCTGGAATAAACTTAAAGAAAATACATTACTATAGCATCAAACTTTATGAGAAACTGGAAGAAGAAACTGGACAGGTAAATGCATTTAACTTGAAATTATCTTTTAGGTCAGTTTCTGAGATACAGAAGATTACTGAAGGATTTTGATATCATCATGTTTCACTGTAGTGACATCTATGGCATGTGAAATGTCTAATCTGGTAGAAGATTCTGATGAGAGTTTAAGATGAGAACCTCTAGAGCTTGCTTTTCAATCAATTGAATTTCTTGAAGTATATTACCCATGTAACTACCTGCTCTTCTTGATTTTTTAAATGAGAAGAGAATAAAAAGCAGTCTTTAAAAATGTCTTTGGTCAGCTGCTCTATCTGGAAACTAAGAAATCAGAGCCTTTCAGCACTGGTTTGCAAAGGATCTGATGATCGTACATGCCAGATTGTCACATGACTTTGAAAAGTGCTTCCCTTAAAGCCCCTTACTTTTATTTTCATCTCATCTCATTTGGCTTAGTACTTTCAAAACAAAGTGACAGGCAAAGAGTGTCCACAGACTAAGACTGAAGTCTACTTAAAAATTTCATGCCATTTCCCTTTCCTAAAACCATCACACGGCTCTCCACAGTGTACAGGACAAAAACCAAAGAGGAGCCTTTATACACTAAACCCTGCCTGCTTTCCCAACATTTTCTCTTGCCACTCTTTGCTCTGCTTATATGCTTCAGCTATTTTTAATTCTATACAGCTCTAGTATGAGCTGATCTCTGTCCCTGAGACGATATTGCCTCTGGTCCGCGTTTCAGCATCGCCCTCCTCTTCCAGGGAGTCGTCTGCTTTGAGAAGCCATCCCTAACTTTCTTCACCCAGCAATGAGACGGGACTGAGCGTGCATCTCTTGGCTCTAAGAACAGGAGTGCACAACCCTCTTAGAATACGAATCTCTCTCCGTTGTGGTTGTTGCCTTATTTACTTGATTTAATTGGAATTCGCTACAGACTCCGAGCCAGGCGCGGATAAGGACGGCATCTCTGTGGCTGTTCTGGGTCTTCACTGCTGTGCGGGCTCTCGCTGCTCCGGGCGGGGGCTGCTCTCTAGGTGCGCTGTGCAGGTTTCTCAATTCAGTGGTTTCTCTAGTCGCAGAGCACGGGCTCTAGGGCATGTAGGCTCAGTAGTTACAGCTCCTGGGCTTCGCTGCTCCACAGCATGTGGAGTCAAACTCATGTCGCCTTCCCTGGCAGATGGATTCTTAACCACTGGGCCACAGGCGAAGTCCAAGGACTTCGTTTTTGCTCTCTGTCCCTCAGGGCCTCGCTGAGTGCTTGGCCAAGTAAAGAACTTCAGTGAGTGCCAAATGAATGTTTCTTTCAGTTCATGCTTATTCTCCTTGTTGCAACGTTCTGATTCTTTATGTTCCCTCTTCAACTTTTTCTTTTTTCACATAATTTTCTTCCACTCTGTAGATGAACACTATCTCATGTTGTATTTATGCATTTAGCTGTCTGTCTTTACTTGCAGACTGTAAGCTCCACCCAGGCAGGGTCTTCCTCTCTCTTGTTCAGAACAGCCTCTCTAAGGGCTTAGAATGGTGCCTGGCACAGAGGAGGCACTTCGTGCATACTCCTTGAATGAATATCTTTTTGTTTGGGGCAAACATGGTGTATAGTTACCACTATCATGCAGAGTGAATCTCTTTTCTGGCACACCTGCATTTTCACTGTGCTGGAGGAGAACCATGGTTGAGTGCAAAATCACCATTTACTTATGAGTTTTTATTGGCATCCCTGTTGCAGGTGGTGGGGTTCCATCAGCCAGGTAGTATCAGAATTGCTACCACTCCTGTAAGGGTAGATGAATTTAAATATCAAATGACCCGGACGGGCTGGCATGCAACAGAGCAATATATTATTGAACCTGAAAAAATTCAAGAAATGTTTCCTTTACTCAACATGAATAAGGTATTTATCTTAAGGGCATTTTCACCATTTGTTAATTTTAATTAAGATTAGAAAATGTTATTTTAGAAAGTTAATTAAAAATAGAAAAACTTCGTGCATACATTTTGAATGACAGAATCAGATGTTTAATGCTGCAATTTGGGTAAATGAGAAGGTGGGATATTATGTATGTTAAATAAAGTAAAAGTAATGAACAATCTGATTAGTTTTCTACCCATGACAACCAAGGAAACATTTTCAATACCTCTCTATTACTGTGTCCCTCAGATCTAGAGGTTTTTATAATAAACCTTCTGCTTGAGACATGCAAAGAAAATAACTGGGTGTGATAAATGTGTGTATAGAAAGAAAGTATTATTAATTTTTAAAAATAAAATCAGAGATAGAAATACATGCTATACCTAATATATGTTGCTATACAAATATCCCCTAACTCAAATAACCAGCTTGACAATCTCTCTGTATCAGGTTATTGATCTAACCAAATTTGGCTGAGAAAATCCATTTGGATATTTAGTGTCTTTTTGCTGAGTGATAATCCCTTCTGAATAACAGTAAAAATGACTAATACTGCACTACCTAACACTACAGCACATAATTATGTACTAGGTATTATGCTAAGCCTTTTACATGTATAATCTCATTTAATCTTCACAATAAAAGTAAGAAGCATTTGGGCTTCCCAGATGGCTCAGTGGTAAAGAATCTGCCTGCCAATGCAGGAGACACACGAGACGTGGACTCATTCCCTGCGTCAGAAAGATCCCCTGCAGTAGGAAATGGCAACTCACTCTAGTATTCTTGCCTGGAAAATTCCATGGACAGAGGAGCCTGGCAGGCTACAGTCCATGGGGTCACAAAGAGTCATACAGGACTGAGCGACTGAACCTACCCACACCAACACACCCACACACCCACAAACACACATTATCAAGAAACAGGAAATTGCAGCATGGTTCATATAGTGGGCCCAAGACCATCCAGTTAGAAAGTTGGAGCAGAGGTTTGCACCTAGGCTCTCTGACTCCTTTATACATACTACCCCAGGGTATCAGGCAGGGCTATTCAGGGAAGCAGAGGCTTGTGTCTCTCCCTGATAAGTCTGGCAGTGTCTCTGATCCAAGAGAGTTCACAGCTTTGGTCTGGGAGCTGGGGTTGTTGCCTCTGGGAGTCTTTACAGGCTGCCGCACTCCCTTGTCTATAGTTTTGTGTGATTCCAGTGTGATGGAAGTTTGGTGTTGCATCATATCGTCTGCATTAACATTCTGCCACCACTACCAGGAAGCATATTCTGTTTATTTATTTATTTATTTTATAATTATGATTTATTCATCCGTGCCTTAGACAATTTTAAAAAATTAAAAGAAAAAACATTTTGTTTTCTCTAACATTTTCCAAAAATAGACTTTGAAAATCCCTCTCCTGTCGTGTTGTTTCTTTTTTTTTTTTTTTTTAATTTTAATTTTTACTTTATTTTGCTTTACAGTACTGTATTGGTTTTGCCATACATTGACATGAATCAGCCACGGGTGCGCATGAGTTCCCAATCCTGAACCCCTCTCCCACCTCCCACCCCATATCATCTCTCTGGNCCTCTCCTGTCGTGTTGTTTCTTTTTTTTTTTTTTTTAATTTTAATTTTTACTTTATTTTGCTTTACAGTACTGTATTGGTTTTGCCATACATTGACATGAATCAGCCACGGGCGCACATGAGTTCCCAATCCTGAACCCCTCTCCCACCTCCCACCCCATATCATCTCTCTGGATCATCCCCGTGCACCAGCCCCAAGCATCCTGAGAAATGATCCCTGAAAGTATAGTCTTGCATATTCTGTTTATATGTCAATCTTGGGGTGCTTTGCTGCAAGTCCTCACCTTCACAGATTTTTCTCAAGAATATTAGGCAGGGGAAAAATGTGGGAAAAGTAGTCTCTGCATCTTGGCAGGGATCTAAATCAAATAGATCCAGGATCACTGCATAAGGACATATCCATTATAGAAGACCAGTGTGATGCTTGTGTGTGTGTGTTAGTCACTCAGTCCTGTTTGACTCTTTGAAACACCATGGACTGTAGCCCACCAGGCTCCTCTGTCCATGGAATTCTCCAGGCAAGAATACTGGAGTGGATTGCNGGTGCTTTGCTGCAAGTCCTCACCTTCACAGATTTTTCTCAAGAATATTAGGCAGGGGAAAAATGTGGGGAAAGTAGTCTCTGCATCTTGGCAGGGATCCAAATCAAATAGATCCAGGATCACTGCATAAGGACATACCCATTATAGAAGACCAGTGTGATGCTTGTGTGTGTGTGTTAGTCACTCAGTCCTGTTTGACTCTTTGCAACACCATGGTCTGTAGCCCACCAGGCTCCTCTGTCCATGGAATTCTCCAGGCAAGAATACTGGAGTGGATTGCCATTCCCTTCTCCAGAGGTTCTTCCCGACCCAGTCTCCTGCATTGTAGGCAGTTTCTTTACCACCTGAGCCACCAGGGAAGAGAAGTGATATTTAGAAGTTTACAATAATATAAATGCCATTGAAATCAAAATTCTTTTTCACTAAACCTGTAACCAGAGATTGGATTAGTAATCCAAAACTTCCCCCAAGGGAAAGCTGGGCCCCAGATGGCTTCACAGGGCCCAGACATTTAAAGAAGAATTACTACAATTCTTCACAAAGTCTTCCCAAAATAGAAGAGAAGTGAACCCTTTCCAACTTATTCTATGAAGCCAGAATGTATACCAAAACTAGACAAGACATCAAGAGAAAAGAAAGACCTGTATCTCTTATGAATACTGATGTAAAAATCCTCAACAAAATACTAGTTGAATTCAGCAACTTAAAAAAAAAAAAGATTCTTTAGCATAACCAAGTAGAATTTATCCCTTATGCCAGGTTAGTTTTAACATCTGAAAAATCAATCAATGTAACATTGCATAAATAGAATAAAGGATAAAAAAAATGCATAATTATTTCAACAGATGCAGAAAAAAGATGACAAAAGCCTCTTGCCCATACTTGGTGCTTAATAGATTTTTGCTGAATAGATGAGAACTAACTATATATTTCACTGCTCCCTCCTTGCTTCATCTGAGTTGGATTCTTCTTTGTTTCTCCGTCAGTATCTCAAGCCCTAGCACAAAGTAGGTATTTAAGAACTAGTTGTTGAATGACTGAATCAAGTACACATTTCCCTGAAACCAGTTATATATTTAACATGTGAATTTAGTAATAGTATTAAATAATTAAATATAAATAACTGATCCATTAGTGTTAGATTTGACTACACATGTCAGAAACCAACATAATAATGCTTAGACAAGATAGGTGTTTACCTCTCTTTTATTTAGGTAGTCCAGGGCTTGAACGGTGACTCTTCTCCATGAAGGCTTCAGGGACCCAGTTGCTTCTAAATCATTGCTCTGACATTCCTAGGGTGTGGCTCTTTTGTTCTTATTCCAAGATGGCAGCTAGAGCACCAACCATCATGTCTGCATCACAGACAGCAGGGTGGAGGAAGGGACAAAGAAGGGACAAGAGGCATATGCCAGTTGTCTTTTTAAAATGATTCATGTGACCGTGATACTTTCACTTGCATTTCATTGATCAGAATTTAGTAACAGTTTTAGTTACCAGCTGGAACTAATGGCTGCCAGCTATTGGACACTTTGTTCTTAGTGGTTATGTGTCTAAGAAAACATTTGTCTTCCCTTGCTTTCTGGGGGAGGGAAGAATGAATGTTGGAGACAATTGCCAACTTCTTTCAAATAGCTTGTTTACTTGGCTCTAAATGTGACTCCTACCTAGGTCTGAACTTGGACAGGGAAAATAAAGTGAAGAGGGAGCAATCTGATGCCATGATGCATTTTTAAAGTTAAGCTTTACTACATATTTGCTGGCAGGATACTGAGTGAGTATAAATGTAAATTCATTTGAATATTGACTCTTGTGTGACCCATTTAGATTCTAGCTGGACTGTATAATCCTGGAGATGGTCACATTGATCCTTACTCTCTAACTATGGCCCTGGCGGCTGGGGCTAGGAAATATGGTGCCCTTTTAAAATATCCTGCCCCAGTGACTTCTTTGAAACCAAGGTCAGATGGAACCTGGGATGTTGAAACACCACATGGATCACTGAGAGCAAATAGAATTGTTAATGCCGCAGGTAAGCCTCTTTTCTAATAGTGGGTTTTTTTTTTTTTCCATGTGGCAAAGAAATAAGATATATAGCTATAAAGTAATGTTTTATACTCTAAACATTGTTATGAAACACTGTGATGCTCTCATGTTGAACATTTTGTCTGTTTCTGAGCCACAAATCTCTCCCTCCATCACCTTGTTCTTCATATGTGAGATATGACACTGTCCTTGGTTATCCATAAGAAGTTGGTTTTCCATCTTATTCTGTTCCAGGTCATATTTCGCCAAACTATGCTTCATCTTCCTTCCTAAATTTTTGCCTTCTTTATGATAATAACCAAATTCTAATGTTCAAATTTGTGAGCATTGTCTTTTTGATTTTTAGAGCAAATTTGATCATGTATATCCTTTCTCATCCATTTTGATTACTTGACTCTATTCAGAAAACTTTTAACTCATTACATGTATTGGGTAATCTTTTCTTTAGTAGGCTCTGTTTCAATTTAGACTCAATGTTGAAGTCAAAAGGGGTATTTGAGATAATCTAACAACTTGCTCATCTTCCACTGGTGAAGATCAAAGTCCAAGAAGTTTATGTTTATTGCAAAGTGACAGTTATGTCAAAACCAGGACTTGAACCTGGGTCTTTGGATTCTTGAGTTAACACACTTTCTATCAGGTCCTTCTCCTATGAAGTATTTTTCAAATAACACACTAAAAATAAATTCTTGTGCAAATGAAACTGCTTGTGCAGTCTAACCTGGGATAATAATTTATATTTACCTATGGTACATAATGGTTAATTTAAAACCTAAAATAAGCATGAGGCAGCTGTTGATTTTCTCGTGGTCCGCTCTTTGAGTCATTGCTTATATTTACAAAGTGAAAACAACCTTTATATTTATCAGATCAGATGATATGCCATGAGAACATACCAGAAGCAAGTACTCTTGGGATTCTTTCCTTTAGATTGTATCTTCTGTTTGATGTTATTTTTTTAACAAAACATTTTTAGTGACCCTGGGAAAAGTAATGTCTTCAATATTTAAGAGTTTATGTTAGTATTTCTGACTCTAATTCATGCTCCCATTTGTAAAGCATAAAAATCTCATTTTTTGACATCATTTGAAATTCTAAATAATGTAAGATGACTTGCCTAAAAAATAAAAGCAAAAACATTGCTTTGTTTTTGAACTTCACTTGCCCCGCCCACAAGGAAATCTCCATCAGGAACTCCTTCCAACCATCCCCCCGCCTCCACTGTCCTTGGGCACACCTGTTCTAAATTCTGCCAGAAGATCTAAGGCAATAAAACCATTTGTTCTCTTTTTCCAAGTAGCAAAAATTCTTTGTCATCTTGCAACTTTCTTTATGGTCTCATGAATTCAGCCTCTAAAAACATTTGACAGTTTTCATAGTGATAGTAAATACTAAACAGACATTCTCTGACTTATCCAGCACCTGTGACAGACATTGCTTATTGATCACTAAGCCCATTTCAGAAAGACTTGGACAAACCCCATGATTTTTCTTACACAGTGCTTCAGGCAGCCACATGCTCTCAACTGTTTTGAGAAATAACATAGAAGACCTTAATTTAACACATTTATTTCTTATCTTCCTAAAATGGATAAATATTTATTCATACAATTCATTGCCATCATAATATTTCTTTTTTCTAAAGCACAGTTTGTGAGGACTAAGGAATCATTGAAGAGAAAGAATAATTTCCAAAGAGATCTGACCTAAGTCTAGGACATTGGTTACCAAATGAGGTGCTCTGTGCAGCTGTGCAACTTTGTGGGGTGGCCTGGGCAGAGGAGAACAAGGCCAGGAGGTCCTGGAGAAATATTTCTCGTGCTGGCCTCAAAAAACAAATCCCAGAGCAGCATCAGAAAAACTGTTCTTCAGATCTCCTGCTTCTGAATGCCTTTGCTCCTGATGCCTTTAACTCAGCCACATCTGAGTTCCATCCTTGGGTCTTGATAACTCCAGGTAGCTCCTTGTTCACAATTGTATGAAGAACTGTGTGCTTGCGCACTTGGTTGCTCAGTTGTGTCTGACTCTTTGCGACCCCTTGGACTGCAGGCCGCCAGGTTCCTCTGTCCACGGGATTTCCTAGGCAAGAATACTGGAGTGGGTTGCCATTTCCTCCTCCAGAGACTCTTCCCAACCCAGGGACTGAATCTGCCTCTCTTGCACTGGCAGGCAGATTCTTTACACTGAGCCTCTTGGGAAGCCATACAAAGAACTGTATTGTCTCAATTCTCAGTTCTTTATGCCATTCAGATCACATCTCAGCCCCATATCTTTTTTTTTTTTTTTTTTTTCTTCTCCATCTCTTTTCTTCCATTGGCAAACATTATTGGAGAAAACCTAACTTATCACATATTAGTAGTCTGTGGAAGGTATAGAGGAATGTGTTCTTATTTATGTCTGTTTAAAAAAAAAAAATCTTTTCAAAGTATGGAGATTCCCCTAAATGTAAGCCTCAGTCATTGGGGGTGAAGTTTTGGACATACCCTCTTCTGTTCTTAAAGCTAGCAATGATTAATTTTATCAATAAAACCAACCATCTGCAGAAGGCATTGTGCTGACATGATTTAGAATGTGGGTCTGATGGAATGTTTCCCAGAGTTATTTGGTGAGACCAAGATGTCTCATAAATTTCAGAGCTAGCCTTCTGGCAGCTCTGAAACCTAATTAACATCACTGGGATATAGACTTGGAAATATAACCAAAATGTAAATGATGTAAAGGCCACTCTTATTTACTCAACTGTACCATAACCTGCTAAACGTCTCTTTACATGGAGTCATAACGGAAGGCTGCTGAGTCTTCAGGATACCATGAAAAGGGAAGTCTAAAGGCAAAAATTTGTCAGTTTGCTGATGTATCTCCAGCACTGTCCAGGGCAGTGGGGCTCTCTTTACCAGAGACACGCTATTGCCAGCTGTGTGACCTGGGCAAGTTACCCATTTGTAAAACAAAGATGTGTGTGAAAGTGTTAGTCATGTCTGACTCTTTGAGACCCCGTGGACTGTAACCTGGCAGGCTCCTCTGTCCATGGAATTCTCCAGGCAAGAACACTAATTGCCATCTCAACAAGTTATTATGATCAGTAAATGAGCTAATAATGTAAAGTAGCCAGATAAGAGACTTCCCTAGTGGCTTAGTTGGTAAAGAATCTGCCTGCAATGCAGGAGACCCAGGTTCTATCCCTGGATGGGGAAGATCCCCTGGAGAAAGAAATGGCAACCCACTCCAGTATTCTTGCCTGGAGAATCCCATGGATGGAGGAGCCTGATGGGCTATAGTCCATGGGAGTGCAAAGAGTTAGACACAGCTTAGCCACTAAAACACACAGAAAGCACTAAACAAATTCAGTAGAATAATGATAATAATTTAGATTATTATAATTATTTCCTGGAAGGCCTATGCCCTGGTCTGGGAAATACTAGCATTGGGTCTATAGCTTCTTGGTACCANCCATGGGAGTGCAAAGAGTTAGACACAGCTTAGCCACTAAAACACACAGAAAGCACTAAACAAATTCAGTAGAATAATGATAATAATTTAGATTATTATAATTATTTCCTGGAAGGCCTATGCCCTGGTCTGGGAAATACTAGCATTGGGTCTATAGCTTCTTGGTACCAGCCTTAAGATTTCCGCGCTCCTTTCAGTTGCTCTGTGGTCACCCAGCACACATTCTGCTGGTAACCTGACTTCCCACAGAGCTTGGTTTGCAAGCTAGGTGCACAAGAGTCACCATGAGAAGTTTCCCAGGTGGTCTGGCTGGGAAGCTGGATTTTAAACAAGGCTCCAGGTAGTACTGTACTGTCTGTACCAGATGGACTGTAAACATCTTTTGAGAAACACTGCTATATCAGTGTTTCCTATATATCTTATCCCTACAGAAGAGGGAACCTGGGAAGCTTTTTGTTCTCACCCTGCTGACCTCTTGGTGTGCAACAGGCTAACCTGCCTTTAGTGCTTTGCTCATCCTTGGGGATCCAACCTGAGCTCCAGAGCAGCTCAAGGGCGAGGGCAGAGCAGCTCCAGAGGTATTTGCTGTGATGCCTGATGATGAACGTTTCTCTTGACCTCATTTCCAATCTACTCATTAAGCCCACGTTAACTCTGTACACTTTACTTCAGAATTTTCCTAATATGGTTAAGTCAGAAATGTGATTAGGTCATGCCAACATGAAGCCCCATATTCAGCCAAAAAGAAGTGCTTAATTTTGTCCAGGCTTTGCCTCAGAGAATGTCAGTGTATAAACCATCATTGTCACTGTGTAAACCATCACTAGAAGTAAACTTGTCCACAAACCCGTACTGTTCATTTAAACTCCATTTCTATTAATCACTGCATTTTTTAAATGGAAGCCATTTCTAATGAGTATTTTATTGACTCTTCTATGTTTTTCGGATGATAATGATAGATTATAGAAGATTCCTCCACACTTGTTTCTCTTCCCTTTGAACTCGGTCAGGGGGTGATCTAGCAAGGGTTAAAGTGCAATCCTGGCAAGATTTAGGTTAACTTGATTGACGTATAGAGGAACAGAATGCCAACAAACACCACCACAGTGTAGGGGAAAACAGTGTAGGGCTTGCTATGGGGTTTGGAGTAAGATAGTTATATGAGGCTTATGCATACATTTCCACTTTATTTTAATGACGAAGTGTATTAATAAGCAAACAATTAGGTTCAGAAATTTGTAAATATGTTTGAGTAGGACAGAATGTGTACAGTTCTTCTGTGTATTCTTGCCACCTCTTCTTAATATCTTCTGCTTCTGTTAGGCCCATACCAT
>SJYA01009605.1:0-14573 GCA_006410615.1 Neotragus moschatus
TTTAGCCACAGAGCTGATCATCTGTTGTGTTAACGATTTATACCACGTGTTGTCCCGGATTAGAGGGTGTGACGTTTGACTCTTCACTGGAATCACTGCATAATGGCAAGGCTGGTTTTCTGCCTTCCTCAGACACAACGCAGCTCAGACAGCAGCCAAAGAGACAGATCGGTGATTGAAGACTCCAAAAAGTGAGCTTCTACCTCTCCCTTTGAAATGTTATCACTCTGAAGATATCATCAAAGGTCCTAGCCAGAGTACTCTAATTCAATAAACTAAATCACACCAAGATAAAGTGGACCGGCAAGACATCAAGGTATAAGTGGCTTCATTCCCTCTGGCTTAGGTTTTCAAGTTCTAAAAACCTGGTGATTCTTTTCTCCTTTGGAACAATTCTATTTTAAGCATGTAAATCTAACTGTATTTACAAAACTGAGAAAACATTCAGGCTAACTACACACCGCGATAGTTTATATGATTAATATAGTAAGTTTTCATAGCTTGTTTTTGCTGTGTGGGTGTTTGTGCACGTGTCTTTTGCTGCCCTCTANCTCCTTTGGAACAATTCTATTTTAAGCATGTAAATCTAACTGTACTTACAAAACTGAGAAAACATTCAGGCTAACTACACACCGCGATAGTTTATATGATTAATATAGTAAGTTTTCATAGCTTGTTTTTGCTGTGTGGGTGTTTGTGCACGTGTCTTTTGCTGCCCTCTACTGGGAATAGAAGGAATGATCGGCAACACAACTTTGTAAAGCAAGAAAACCTCAACCAAAGAAAGAAAGAAAAAGGAATTATATGCAGCTCCAATCTCAACTGAAAGTCTCTTTATGATGGAAATGAAATAATGACCTGGTAAAGCTCTAAGAACCAGGATGAAAATACAGTTGATAAAAGCGGAACTAATGAAACGAAATACAGATAAAATGCCTGAAGGTGATTAGCCCCAAGGTTTTGTTGCTTGTTCCTGTTCAGCGGCTGTCTTATCCAACATTTGCGACCCCATGGACAGGAGCATACCAGGCTCTCCTGTCCTCCACGATGTCCTGGAGTTTGCTCAAATCCCTGTCCCTTGAATCAGTGATCTAACCATCTCGCCTCTGACATCCCTTCTCTTTTAGCCTTCAGTGGTTTCCAGCACCAGGGTCTTTTCCAGTGAGTCACCTCTTCCCTTGAAGTGGCCAAAGTACTGGAGCTTTAGCATCAGTCCTTGCAAAGAATATTCAAGGTAGATTTCCTTTAGAATGGACCACTTTGATCCCTTTGCAGTCCATGGGATTTTAGAGTCTTCTCCAGTTCCACAAGTCAAAAGCATCAATTCTTCAGTGCTCAGCCTTCTTTGTGGTCCAACTCTCACATCTGTACATGACAACTGGAAAAAATCATAGCTTGGACGATGGGGACCTTTGTTGGCAAAGTGATGTCTCTGCTTTTTAATGAGCTATCTAGGTTTGTCGTAGCTTTCCTTCCAAGGAGCGAGTGTCCTTTAACTTCAAATTGCCAACATTCCTTTGATCAGAGACAAAAAGCAAGGGAATCTCAGAAAAACATCTGCTTTATTTAGTACATGAAAGCCTTTGACTGTGTGGGTCAAAAACAAACTGTGGAAAATTCCTAAAGAGATGGGAGTACAGACCACCTTACCTATGTGGTGAGAAACCTGTATGGAGGTCAAGAAGCAATAGTTAGAATCGGACTTGGAACCACTGACTTGTTCAAAATTGGGAAAGGAGTGTGTCAAGGCTGTATATTGTCACCCTGCTTATTTAACTTCTAGGCAGAGAGCATCATGCAAAATACCTTGGATGAATCAAAAGCTGGAATCAATATTTCTGGGAGAAATATCAACAACCTCAGATATGCAGATGGTTCCACTCTAATGGCAGAAAGTGAAGAGAAACTAAGGAGCCTCCTGATGAAGGTGAAAGATTAGAGTGAAAAAGCCGACTTGAAACTCAATATTATAAAAAACTAAGATTATAGCAACTGTTCCCATCATTTCATGGCCAATAGAAGGGGGTTAAGTGGAGCAGTTTCATATTTTATTTTCTTGGGCTTCAAAATCACTGTACACAGTGACTGTAGCCACAAAATTAAAAAAAAAAAAAGCTTACTCTTGGAGGGAAAGCTATGACAAAGCTAGACAATGTATTCAAAGGCAAAGATGACACTTTGCTGACAAAGGTCTGTAGAGTCAAAGCTATGGTTTTTCCAATAGTCATGTATGTATGGATGTAACAGCTGGACAATAAAGAATTGATGCTTTCAAACTGTGGTGCTGGAGAAGACTCTTTAAATTCCCTTGGACTGCAAGGAGTTCAAACCAATCCATCCTAAAGGAAATCAACCCTGAATATTCATTGGAAGGACTGATGCTGAAGTTGAAGCTCCGATACTTCAGCCACCTGAGACAAAGAGGCGACTCACTGAAAAAGAAGTTGATGCTGGGAAAGACGGAAGGTGAAAGGTGAAGGGGGTGAGATGGTCAATAGCATCAACTGACTCAGTGGACATGAACTTGAGCAAACCCCAGTAGGTCATGGAGGACAGGGAAGCCTGACATGCTGCAGTTCAGGGGGGTCACAAAAAGTTGAACACAATTTAGTGACGGAACAACAAATACTACTAAAATTCCTCTTTTAATATGTGAAGAAATTTAGGCACAAATAGATTAAGACATTTCCTGAAGACTCTTACTAGAAAAAGAAAGTGGAAATTTGAACCCAGGCAACCTCACTACAGAAGCCATGCCCTTGTGCCACACTAGGAGGCACGCGAGATGCTGGGGCACCGTTGTGGTCAAAATGTACTTGTAGAACAAATTCATCCACTTTCTCATTCTTTAAACATCTGTATTTTATGAGTTAGTCTACAATTAGTACTAACTAATTTGTTAGGCAAGAATATATTAGCACATACCCTCTACCAGGCTAAATTACAGAAATATTTCACCTTTAGATAATGATTTTGAAAGCAGATACTGAAAGTAAATACGGTTTTTATTCCCTAGGTTTTGTTCTCAGTTCTCCAGATTTTGTTCATTTTCATTCCCTTTACATGACTTGGCCTGCTAATGTCTCCTAGCCTTCCAACCTCAGTTTATAATCATGGCTCTAAGTGACTTTTCTCCACCGTCATCTGTTTCACAGCTTGAGCTCCCATATATAACACCACACACGGGGTGGCTTACACAATAAAAATGGATTTGCTCCTGGTCCTAGAGACTGAAAGCGCAAGATCAATGCTGGTGATCCTCCTGGCCTTTTTTTTTTTTTTTTTTTTTTAAATATTTATTACTTATGTGTTTGTCCATGCCAGGTCTTATTTGTAGTACAAGGACCTTTGGTTTTCCTTGCGGCTGTGGGATCTTGCTGTTGTGGCACAGGAAATCTTGGCTGTGACATGTGGGATTTATTTCCCTGAGCAGCAAATGAACCTGGGCTCCCTGCATTGGGAGCAAGGTGTCTTAGCCACTGGACAAGCAGGGAAGTCCTTGGCTTTTTTTTTTTTTTAATGCAACTTAACATTGAAATACAGTTGATTTACAATTATTGTGTTAGTTTCAAGTACACAGCAAAGTGATTCAAGTATACATGGATATGCAAATACATATTCTATTTTACAATCTCTTCCATTGAAGGTTATGAGAAGATACGTGCTATATGGCAGGTGCTTGTTGATCTATTTTATATATAGTAGTGTGTGTCTCTTAGTCCCAAACTCCTGATTTGTCCCTCCTCCCTCCTTTCCCCTTTGGTAACCATAAAGTTGTTTTCTATGTCTGTGAATATATTTCTGTTGGAAATATATTGGTATTGCTTTCATCATTTTCTGTCTGGCTTATTCAGTTAGTAAGATAATTTCCTGGCTCTCAGATCACTGTGTGCTTACGTGGGCTTTTCTCATATGCAGACATATGAGAAGAGGCCACTGATTGCATAGGGTTAGTACACCATTCTTATGAACTTATCTAACCATAATCACAGCCTAAAACCTTAATTTCCAAACAGAGTCCCATAGGGAGTCAGGGTTTCAACATAGGAATTTGGAAGTGACACAATTTAGTTTGTCCATAGCATCATTCTATACACGTATATGGGCTTCCCAGGTGGCGTTAGTGGCAAAGAACTCACCTGCCAATGCAGGAAACAGATGTGTGTCTGATTCCCGGGCCGGGAAGANTCAGAGTTTCAACATAGGAATTTGGAAGTGACACAATTTAGTTTGTCCATAGCATCATTCTATACACGTATATGGGCTTCCCAGGTGGCGTTAGTGGCAAAGAACTCACCTGCCAATGCAGGAAACAGATGTGTGTCTGATTCCCGGGCCGGGAAGATCCCCTGGAGGAGGGCATGGCAACCTACCCCAGGATTCTTGCCTGGAGAATCCCATGGACAGGGGAGCCTGGGGGTCTACGGTCCATGGGATCACAGGAGTTGGACACGACAGAAGTGGCTTAGCATGCATGCACACACACATTTCTATAGCACTTTCTCCTATTTAGAATGATCATACAGCAATCCCCTGTTGTTCTACCGGTTTCTTTTTAGACATGAGTGTCCTCATGCCAGACCACATGCCTACGTCACCACTGTGTCCCTGGCAGTTCTGTGCACTTCATGCCCATGTGAAACTTAGCGGGACCTTGTGGGGGCCCCTGAACACAGAAGCTTTTCTGTCCCCTGTTTCTTGTTTGTAGGGGACAGCCTCCAACCTCCATGACCTTCCCTGAGTCCAAACAGTTGCTAATCAGGGAAGCAAAGGGATGCAGAGACAAGGGATAAGCAGTCAGGAAACACCAGCACAGCCTTGGGGCAGGGTCCTGGTCCCCCAAGAACTAAAGCCCCCAATACATGGCAGATGTCAGCATTCTTCATTCCAGAGAAGACCAGAGAAGATCTTTAATCCGTATCAGCAGCGCTGCCTTGGAATCATTGCAATAAAAACTCCTCCCCAAATCCTCCCACGTGGAGACACACAGCCTCCAAGGACAAGAGCCCACTATGTCCCCTTCTGCCTGGCAAAGCAATAAAGCTATTCTTTTCTATTTTACCCATAACTCTGTCTCTGAGATTCAATTTAACACTGGAAAACAGAGGCTGAGTTTTCAGCATCCCATGTGCTCCAAGCTGGTTGAAGGAATAAGGGACAGAAGGAAGTTCCCATTCTGCCCCTTCACCAGGTCTCCCAGAAAATGGGATAATTAGCAGGGGGGGAGTAGCTTGGTCAGGTCTAACAGACACCTGGGGCTTTGCTGGAGACAGACCACCAAAACAAGCCTTAAGCCGATTCAGCTGCTGAACGTACGGGCTTCAGTCCCCTCCAAAGTCCTCATCAAAGTCACCAAAGGTCATGTCATCAATTAAGCTAAACTCTGGACACCAGCCATTCCTGGGCCAGGAAGCAGGGGCTTTATCTGCCTAGGCGAGTGGCACACAACCCAGTTTCTATGTTCTTATTTCATGTGAATCGGTCATTTAAAAATAGGGTAAATAATTTAGGAAATTATACCCACTGAATGGGTATTATACCCATGGGAAATTATACCCACTGAGTTTATTATGCGATGCATAATAAACTCAAAATCAGTTATAAGTATAAAAAAAAGCTGCATTCAAGCTTTTACAAAATTTTATTGTACTTTGAATAACAAGCATGTAACAAATTTAGAGCATGATAAGGATGGAATATCTCAAGTTACATTCCTTACAAAAGCATTAAGTACAGTACACAAAGATTGTTTAAAATATTTTAAAGTCTGCTAAAACATTATCAAGACATCCTAGGATCTATGGAGTTACCTTGCCTATCAACTAGAGCACTGATTCCCATTAGCTTTGCTACAATAAAAGTTAACATATATGAACATACACATATCGTAAATGAAATGGAAAATGAAGGCAAGTAACAAACATCCCAATTACTAAGCAGGTATGAAGAAGAAAGTATTTTTAGTGTTTCTGAACTCATGATTCCTTTGAACATGTTGACCAGGTCTAATGAACCTTTTTCTCCAGAATGTTTTTAATGGTTCATATTTAGACCATTCCCAGTGTAATCATTACTCTTTTTAGCATCATCACTCATTGAATCATTTGAGAATTTGCAAATGGAGTAAGAAACACACGAATCTCTTTCACAGGTGATATTCAAAGCACCGAACAACTAACACCTGTCTGATAAGCACAGACACTGGAATAGTGCTCATGTGGTGATACAGTCTGTTCCCAAGCTGAATATCAGCCCTGATCTCATTTCCCACGGCCACATGCACGTTTCAGCTAATGCAGAAGAATGAGCTATGAAACATGAAATTCACACAGACAAGAAATTGAACTCAAATACTCTGCTGCACGGAGGCTGAATGTGAAACTTTTCACAGTGACTGAAACTGACTGGCTGACAGGCAATGGTGGGTTTGTTTTTTTTTAATTCAACTTTGATTAAAATGAATGAACTTACAAGAAACCCTTGAGATTTAGTTAATGCTACCAATCTAAAGGCTCCAAAGAACTGAGGAGCCTTTAAAATCAGTATACGTGACCTTTTCTATATTTTTCCTTAAGGAAAAAACAATAATAAAAACACCGAGGTACTTGAGTTTCTTTTCAAGGGATTACTACTGTTATCTTCCTGAGATGCAAAGACCACAAAAGAAGAGCACCATGCCAAGGCTACTGGACGAGGCACCACAAACTAATAGTTTGGTCCTTTTCTAAAGGGGTCTCTTCCAACAATGACACTAAAACACAGCGATGGATCACAGATGCCCGGGGCGCCTGGTTGTCCTTGGATTCCGGGCTTTCCGTGGTCTCCATCTTTGCCGGGGAGGCCTGGGTCTCCAGGAGGACCTTCTTTGCTTCTTCCAGGGGGGCCCTCTGGACCTGTGATGGAACATTAGCAACATATGAACACAGAGTTTGTTTCTGGGCTGACACAGCTGAATCTGTAAAACATGTAAACTGGAAAAAAGACTCTTCAACATTTTACATATTTGCACTCAAAGTGGAAAGAGAAGGAACCCTCTTGATAGTTCTATATGCCTTCCATTTGGAAAAGAACTATCCAAAAATAATTTTCCAAAACTAAGCCAAGCTGTGTTATTACAGAAATCATGCAGCTAATGAAGACACAGAGCTAACATTTTAAGATTTCAATTTGTGGATTTCACATTTTCACAATTTAAAAAATGTCAATTTTAAGATTTCGATTTGTGGCTAAACTATTTCTTACTTTCAGCTTACTTTTGCCAATATTATTTTAAATTTTCCAGTAATATATCAGTAAGCAAAAACTTCAGTGAAGTCACTTTTGTGCCATATTTGCAGTCAAAATGACTATTTTCATTATAGGTATATAGCTTCCACATTGAAATACATTGTCATTAGCATAATATCAAAATAATCCATACACAATGGGATTATAACACCAATTTGTAAACCATAATTTAGTTCAACTAGCATGCTCAAAGAAAGGAAAATTAAATCAAGACACTGGCCTTTTAAAGTCGGTGACCTAAATATTTAGGTTTGGGGATGGAGCAGTATGGTTTGGGAGCACTCTGGATCACTAATACTTCCTGCTATGACTACTAATAAATGTTTATTTGACACTTAAGTATTGTTCAAAATGCTTTGCATACAAATTATTGAATCATCTGCTCCACCTAAAAGCCTCAAAATGTAGTAACATCTAAAATAATAGTGATGATACATATTTATTGAAAACACAGCTTTGGTTGTCATACACTGTCTGAGAGCACAACATATATTAACTCATTTAATCATGCAACAGTGTCATGATACAAAGAAAGCTGAGCGCCAAAGAACTGATGTTTTTGAACTGTGGTGTTGCAGAAGACTCTTGAGAGTCCCTTGGGCTGCAAGGTGATCCAACCAGTCCATCCTAAAGGAGATCAGTCCTGAATATTCATTGGAAGGATTGATGCTGAAGCTGAAACTCCAATACTTTGGCCACATGATGCTAAGAACTGACTCATTTGAAAAGACCCTGATGCTGGGAATGATTGAAGGCAGGAGGAGAAGGGGACGACAGAGGCTAAGATGGTTGGATGGCATCACCGACTCAGTGGACACGAGTTTGAGTAAACTCCAGGAGTTGGTAACAGACAGGGAAGCCTGGTGTGCTGCAGTTCATAGGGTTGCAAAGAGTCGGACACAACTGAGCGAATGAACTGAACTGAACTGAAATAACATCTCATCACTATTTTACAAATGAGAAAACTGAGGCAAAGCAAAGTTAACACAGCTAGCAGAGTTTGGCTTTTGAGTCCATTTCAGCATTATTTTGTATCCCTGAGAATCATAAAGATAAGACAGTGATACAGACAGTGATATACATTAGATAGGCATGAGCAACTGAAACCATATGAGGTCTAGTCTAAGCAGTGGTATTCTAAAGAATCTAAATGATAAGTGAGAGGGAATCTTGAATGATTCATGAATGTAATATAGGATAAAACTTCTAGTAGTTAGATCTCAATGGGCTGAATGTGAATCACTCAAAAAAGGAAAAAGTCTTGATTTCAAATCTTTGGACATAGATCTATGGTGATTTTCATAAAGCAAAATGTGCAGGAACACTTATGAGCATCACCAGTTCTTACCTGGGGGACCAGGAGGACCTTGTGCTCCAGGGTACCCAAGTCCTTGGCTCCCCTTTGCCCCATTCCGTCCAGGGAGGCCTACAGAGTGTCAGAGAGGTGAATAAGCTTACTTTTCCCATAAAATCACTTCCTTCTAGATTGTTTCCTTCAAAGCTGTTAATATATACATTAAGGAAAAATAAATCTTCAAAAAAAAGTTTCACCTTCTTATTGCTACTATTTATTATTACTAATGAGAAAGAGAATTTTTAAGCCAAAAATTTTAAAATAATTAATGCTTTAGAAACATAATGAGATTAAATATTAAGAAAGGAAAATTATTGGAATTAATTTTGAAATTATTTAGCCCTTTCTGTTAATCACAGCTGTTCCTTTGATGAAACATCTAAATTGTTCAAATCATATTAAATTAAAAGGAAATAATTATCAACCAACATTTCACATAAACATCAAAAGGCAAAGAGCAGTTAAGTTGTGGCCTACTATTAGAAAGCTTGGTTGCAAAACCTAATTTTTATTTTTTTTTTAAGACTTTTTTTTAATGCGGACCATTTTTAACGTCTTTATTGCATTTGACACAACACTGCATCCACTATTTTTTTTTTTTTTTAATGTTTTAGTTTTTTGGCCCCAAGACATGAGGGATCACAGTTCACTGACCAGGGATTGAACCTACGCCCCCTGTATTAGAAGGCTAAGCCTCAACCACTGGACTACCAGCAAAGTCTCTAATTTTTCTTATAATAGAAAACAATGTTGATTACAGTAACAGACATTACCAAAGTCAAAATAAAGGAAATGGTGTCTCTGATGTTCTATTTAAAGACATTATTGGACTCAAGCAAAATTTCTAAGTTCATTGTCAACATTTTCTGATTTACAAGTTCACATGCTTCATAACCTTGAACTTTCTCTCTTGACTTTAGGGTATGCTTTCAAAAAATACGATAACTATTCTTCAACTCAGTTGACAAATTATTTACAGATGTAGGGATAGAAAAATTTTTTGTCTTCAAGAAGACAAACATGAAATCTTGCCTATTAAATCACTTTAAGAGGTGAATACAACAAATATCTTTTTCTGTTGTTCATTTGCTTACACATACAAACTAAGTACCTTTTAGTCCTTTGGCACCTGGGCGTCCCGGAGCTCCCATTAATCCGGGAACACCATCTCTTCCTGGCAAACCAGGGAATCCTCGGGGACCTTCTGGGCCCATGGGACCGGGTGGCCCTGGAATACCAGGGGAGCCGTGCTGGGGCTGGCAATGATCACAGCTTTGAATTCTTCCACTTTGAAGTAAGACAGGTAACTGGGCTTGAAAGCAAAGAAACCCCAACTCTTATGTTTAAATGGTGAATGGACATTAATAATCACTTATAATTTTAAAAAAGCAAAAGATTTATAGATGCTTAATTCTTGGCCAATAACTTCATTTCTAGGAATTTAACTAGGAAATATCCATTGCTGTTTACAATAATTTTATTGTGGAAATTGCTTCAAATGAGGAAAAGTACCTCCCTAAAAGAAACTGTTAAATTATAAGTGTCATATTGGGGAATAAAATTACTAGAATTATGTCAGAAAAGAAAATTTAATCAATGGTGAAATAATGATAAATTACTTTATGAAAAAGACTTAAAAATTTACATGTAAAAATACTTATGTAGGAGAGACAAAGATGGATAAATGTCCTTTATTTTCTTCTTTATCTTACTTATACTTTTATAATTTCTACAAAAATACTTATATTACTTCTGAAATTTGAAAGTTATTAAAATCCGTATGTTTGAGACTTACCTCTTAATACATCAGTGCAAACTTGTCGAATAAACTGTTCTGAAAATTCTCTCCCCTGCATCAAATTATTAGGGGTTATAACATGGACATGCCAAGTACAAAGAATGAAAACATAAAACTGAGAAAGAAGGAGGATACATACGGGTTTCCCATCCAGTCCTGGGGGGCCCGGAGGACCTGCTTGCCCGGGTGGCCCCTCGGGGCCTGGGGGCCCCATCAGACCATCCACCCCAGACTCTCCTTTGGCTCCAGTGGCACCTTGGGCACCAGCCTCTCCTTTTTCACCTCTCTAAAAACAAGCAAAATCTTCAGAAGTTCTACATAAATATTTCAGGAGGTATAATTGCACCATAAAAGTCCTCAAGAATACAGACATAAATAAATACAAACATATATCTAAATTATACAGGTAACTGCTGGGAAACACCAAAATGGATCAGGAGGGAGATTTCCTATTATATTAAAAAGCAGTTTATCCATCCAGTCAACCACCCATCCAACCCTACAAATAACTATTACTTAGTACATATATTGATTAGGCAATATGCATAGTACCAGACATACATCAGGGACTGTGCCAGCCTTGTTCCCAGGGAGTTTAAATTCTAGTGGTAGGCATAGAAATGCACAATATTCCTCATTGGAAAATACGCAGAAAAATTGTTCCTAATTTTGAATAGGAGTCAATACTATTGACCAATGCATACCATTCCATACCTAATTCAGTGAAGCTACATATTCTGAAAATCTCTATTCAGGAACTCTTGAAGAACATGAAAGATATTTTCTGTTTGGAATATGAACAGCTAGATTTATTTATAGAATACTGAAAATTCAGCTGTGAGGACTGGACAGCATAATACAAGAAGAAACATACCTCTCCTTTTGCACCGTGATGGCCTTGAATTCCCTTCAAAAATTAATAGGAAAAAAAAATGTGCAAGTTACCGTACTAACAATGTGGCATGTACCCTTTAGACATATTTAATCAAACTTTAATTTTTGGTTTGGAAGACAGCAATAGAAATAGTGACAAAATTACGTATACAAGAGACCTTTTTAAAGGAGACTAATGACTAGGAAATATACTAAGTGAATAATATAAAAGGGCTAATTTACATAACTTTCATTCGTCTATATGAATCTTTTCAAATGATGCAGATCAAATATGTAGGTTAGAATGGCATTCTATCTGAATTCTTTTAAAACTCGACTCATTTAAAATATATTACTAGTTTAAGGAAAATTAAAACTTAAGTCAGGGAACATATCCAATATTTAATAATAACTATAAATGGAGTATAGCCTTTAAAAATTGCAAATCACTATATTGTACACCTTATATATGATTATACACTAACTATACTTCAATAAAAAGCTCAAATCAGTAAAATAAGGAATATTTATTCTTTTATTCAGTGATTAAGATTCTATTTTTTTTTCAAATTTGTATTCTTAACATTAAATTTTGTTTGAGTACTATAGATAAACGATGGGTTAAAGAAAAGATAACATAGGGAAGAAAAACATACTGTCCTATGCTTAAATCACTCATGGCTGGAAATTCAGAGATTAGGAAAGAAGCATGTTAGTGTGAGGTCAAGTGGGTCTTAGGAAGCATTACTATGAACAAAGCTAGTGGAGATGATTCAATTTCAGCTGAGCTATTTCAAATCCTAGAAGATGATGCTGTGAAAGTGCTGCACTCAATAAGGCAGCAAATTTGTAAAACTCAGCAGTGGCCACAGGACTAGAAAAGGTCAGTTTTCATTCCAGTCTCAAAGAAGGGCAATGTCAAACGATGTTCAAACTACTGTACAATTGCACTCATTTCACACGCTAGCAAGGTAATGCTTAAAATCCTTCAAGTCAGGCTTCAACAGTACATGTACATGAACTGAGAACTTCCAGGTGTATGAGCTGGATTTAGGAAAGGCTGAGGAACCAGAGATCAAGTTGCCCACATCCACTGAATCAGAGAAAAAACAGGAGAATTCCAGAAAAGCATCATTGACTACATGAAAGCTTCATTGACTGCTTCATTGACTACATGAAAGCCTTTTACTATGTGGGTCACAGAAATCTGTGGAAAACTCTTAAAGACATAGGAATACCAGATCACCTTACTTGTCTCCTGAGAAACCTGTAAGCAAGTCAAGAAGCAATAGTTAGAACTGGACATGGAACAAAGGACTGGTTCAAAACTGGGAAAGGAATACATTAAGGTTGTATATTGTCACCCTGCTTATTTAACTTATATGCAGAGCACATTAAGCAAAACACTGGGCTGGATGAAGCACAAGCTAGAATCAAGATTGTTGGGAGAAATAGCAATGACCTCAGATATGCAGATGACACCAACCTTATGGCAGAAAGGGAAGAACTAAAGAGTCTCCTGATGACAGTGAAAGAGGAGAGTGAAAAAGCTGGCTTAAAACTCAACATTCAGAAAACTAAGATCATGGCATCTGGTCCCATGGTCCCATCATTTCATGGCAAATAGATGGGGAAACAGTGGAAACAGTGAGAGACTTTATTTTCTTGCGCTCCAAAATCACTGCAGATGGTGACTGCAGCCATGAAATTTAAAAATGCTTGCTCCTTGGAAGAAAAGTTATGGTCAAGCTAGACAGTATATTAAAAGGCAGAGACACTACTTTGCCATCAAAGGTCCATCTAGTCAAAGCTACGGTTTTTCCAGTAGCCATGTATGGATGCAAGAATTGGACCATAAAGAAGGCTGAGTGTGAAACTGATGCTTTGGAATTGTAGCACTGGAAAAGACCCGAGNTTATGGTCAAGCTAGACAGTATATTAAAAGGCAGAGACACTACTTTGCCATCAAAGGTCCATCTAGTCAAAGCTACGGTTTTTCCAGTAGCCATGTATGGATGCAAGAATTGGACCATAAAGAAGGCTGAGTGTGAAACTGATGCTTTGGAATTGTAGCACTGGAAAAGACCCGAGATTTCCTTGGACTGCAAGGAGATCAAACCAGTCCATTCTAAAGGAAATCAGTCCTGAATGTTCACTGAAGGACTGATGCTGAAGCTGAAAGCTCCTATTGGAGCTTTGACCACCTGAAGTGAAGAGCCAACTCAACGGAAAAGATCCTGATGTTGGGGAAAATTGAGGGCAGGGGGAGAAGGGGACAGCAGAGGATGAGATGATTCGATGTCATCACTGACTCAAAGGACATGAGTTTGAGGAAACTCTGAGGTATAGTTAAGGACAGGGAAGCCTGATATGCTGCAGTGCATGGGGTTGCAAAGAGTCAGACACAACTTAGCAAATGAACAACACAAATTCTGTACAATGGGCTTCTCAAGTATCACTAGTGCTAAAGAACTCGCCTGCCAATGCAGGAGACCCAAGAGATGCAGGTTTGATCCCTGGGCTGGGAAAATCCCCTGGAGGAGGCATGGCACCCCACTCCAATATTCTTGCCTGGAGAATCCCATGGACAGAGGAGCCATAGGAGAGTGAGGCTTGACCGATGCAATTTAGCCTCCATATGTGCATGTTGACCAATATGGCAGTTTTTTCCTCCCATGATATAAACTAGGGACCTTTCCCTGAAGCTCTCTCACCACCACAATCACGGGATATATGTGAATGGCTCCTTTAAAGTTTTTCCTCGTATCTTTTACATAGTCATTCCAATGACAATTTTGAGAGATGATAAGAACCTTTAGGAAAGACACTAGAATTTTTTGTTTTTGAAATTCATTGTACATTCAGGCTCCCAAACCACCCAATATTAGTTTAGAACAAAGGGTATAGTTTTCGCAATACACAGGAGGGATTTCATTAATCAACTTTATTATTTTTTATTGAAATATAGTTGATCATTAATCAACTTTCGTTAAAAATTCGTGTTCTGAAATTCAATATAAAATTCAGTATATAACATTTCCATATGAAATTCAGTGTATAATAAACATTTCAATAGAGAATTCCATATATAACAATGAAGTCTGAGGATTTATGTTGATTTATTTCTAGGTTCCTTCAACATGAGGATCCAAATGAGACAGAAGAAAAAATTAGGGAAAATCAATGTTTGGCACAGAGTAAGGGAGATTCTCAAAACTTGAGCATAAAGACACTAAATTTTAGCTTTCATATAAAAACCAA
>SJYA01009606.1:0-14819 GCA_006410615.1 Neotragus moschatus
GGCCTGGTGTGCTGTGATTCATGGGGTCGCAAAGAGTCAGACACGACTGAGCGACTGAATTGAACTGAAAGACTAATGAAGATGAGTACCATTTCATGTGTTTATTGGTCATTTGTGTATCTTCATTAGATAGATCTTCAACCATTTTTAACTGAAGTAATCTTTTTAATGATGGGTTGTAAGTGTTCATATATCCCAAATATATGTCCTCTATCAGTGTGAGATGCCTTTTCACATTCTTGATGGTATCCTTTAATACACAGAAGTTTTCAATTTTATGGCAGTCCAATTTACCTATATTTTTTTCTTTTGTCATTAATGCATTTGGCATCATGTCTTAAAAACTATTGCCTAATCAAATGTCATAAAGATTTATTATTATGTTTTCTGAGGAATTTTATAATTTTCTTACCTTTAGATCTATGATCCACTTGAGTTAATTATTGTGTATTGTTGCAAATAAGGGACAAATTTCATTCATTTATATACATATTTCCAATCGTCTTACCAGCATCTGTTGTGAAGATTAAACTTCCCAGTTGAACTCTCTTGACACCCTTGTTGAACATCAATTGATATTAAATATAAGGATTTATTTCTACACTCAATTTCATATTAATTTATATGTCTTTCTTTATAATAGCACCACACGGTATCGGTTACTAAAGTTTTATGCTTGAAATTGAAAAAATTGAAAATTTATTCTATATCCATTTTTTTCTTATTGTTGATGATTTTGGCTAAACTAAAGTGAAAGCCCCTCAGTCATGTTCAACTCTTTGTGAACCCATGAACTATACAGTCCATGGAATTCTCCAGGCCAGAATACTGGAGTGGGTAGTCTTTCCCTTCTCCAGGGTATCTTCTGAACCCAGAGGTCAAACCCAGGTCTCCCACATTGGATATACTAGGTCTGTTGCATTTCCATATAAATTTTAGCAACAGATTGTCAATGTATGCAACAAACAAACCAAAAACTTAAGCTTTCTGAGAAACATTTTGCTGATTCTGTAGCTCAGTTTTGGGAGTACCACCAACTAAAGAATGTCTCATAAGCATGAGTTATCTTTCCATTTGTTTAATTAGTTCAATCACTCAGTCATGTCTGACACTTTGGGACCCCATGGATTATGGCACTCCAGGTTTCCCTGTCCATCACCAACTTCCGGAACTTGCTCAAACTCATATCCATTGAGTCAATAATGCCATCAAATCTTTCATCTTCTGTCATCCCCTTCTCCTTCTGCCTTCAATCTTTCCCAGCATCAGGGTCTTTTCAAATGAGTCAGTTCTTCACACCAGATGGTCAAAGTATTGAAGTTTAAATGTCAGCATCATTCCTTGCAATGAATATTCAGGACTGATTTCCTTTAGTATTGATTGATTTGATCTCCTGGTAGTCCAAGGGATTCTCAAGAGTCTTCTCCAACACCACAGTTCAAAAGCATCAATTCTTCAGTGCTCAGCTTTCTTTATGGTCCAACTCTTACATTCATACATAACTACTGGAAAAACCATAGCTTTGATTAGATAGACATTTGTCAGCAAAGTAATGTCTCTGATTTTTAATATTCTGTCTAGGTTTGTCACAGTTTTTCGTCTAAGGAGCAAGACTCTTAATTTCATGGCTGCAGTCACCATCTGCAGTGATTTTGGAGCCCAGAAAAACAAAGTCTGTCATTGTTTCCATTGTTTCCCCATCTATTTGACATGAAGTGATGGGACCAGATGCTATGATGTGAATTTTTTGAATGTTGAATTTTTTTGTTTGTTTGTTTAATTTTTATTTTTATTTTATTTTACTTTACATTACTGTATTGGTTTTGCCATACATTGACATGAATCCACCACAGGCATACATGAGTTCCCAATCCTGAACCCCCTCCCACCTCCCACTTCATATCATCTCTCTAGATCATCCCCGTGCACCAGCCCCAAGCATCCTGTATCCTGTATCGAACATAGACTGGCAATTCGTTTCTTACATGATAGTATACATGATTCAGTGTCATTCTTCCAAATAATCCCACCCTCTCCCTCTCCCTCAGAGTCCAAAAGTCCGTTCTATTCACTCTCATCTTTCAATTTCATCAAAAGGCCCTCAATCTCCTCTTCATTTTCTGCCATAAGTGTGGTGTCATTTGCATATCTGAGGTTAGTGATATTTTGCCTAGCAATCTTGATTCCACCTTTGGCTTCATCCAGCCCAGCATTTCACATGGTGTACTCTCTTCAGTTCAGTTTAGTTCAGTCAGTCAGTAGTGTCTGACTCTTTGCGACTCCATGAGCTACAGCATGCCGGGCTTCCCTGTAGATCATCAATTCCCAGAGTTGCTCAAATTCATGCCCATTGAGTCAGTGATGCCATTCAACTATTTCATCCTCTGTTATTCCCTTCTCCTCCCAGCTTCAATCTTTCCCAGCATCAGGGTGTTTTCAAATGAGTCAGTTCTTCGCATCAGGTAGCCAAAGTACTAAGAGTTTCAGCTTCAGCATCAGTCCTTCCAATGAATATTCAGAACTGATTTCCTTTAGGATGGACTAGTTGGATATCCTTGCAGTCCAAGGGACTCTCAAGAGTCTTCTCCAACACCACAGTTCATAAGCATCAATTCTTCAGCTCTCAACTTTCTTTATGGTCCAACTCTCACATCCATACATAACTACTGGAAAAATCATAACTTTGAATACATGAATCTTTGTCAGTAATGTTTCTGATTTTTAATATTTTGTCCAGGTTGGTCATAAGTTTTCTTCTGGGGAGCAAGCATATTTTAATTTCCTGGCTGCAGTCACCATCTGAAGTGCTTTTAGAGCCCCAAAATTAAATTCTCCCATTGTTTCTCCTTCTATTTGCCATGAAGTGATGGGACTGGATGCCATGATCTTAGTTTTTTGAATGTTGAGTTTATTTTTTGTTTTTGTTTTTACTGTTTTATTTATTTTTTATTTTTTCTGGTCTCCATTGTATTTTTTCCTTTATTTATTTATTTATAAAATATAAATTTATTTACTTTAATTGGAGGCTAATTACTTCTCAATATTGTATTAGTTTTGCCGTAAATCAACATGAATCCACCACGGATATACACGTGTTCCCCATCCTGAGTTTTAAGACAGCTTTTTCACTCTTCTCTTTCACTTTCATCAAGAGGCTCTTTAGTTCTTCTTTGCTTTCTGCCCTAAGGGAGGTGTCATCTACAAATCTGAAGTTATTGATATTTCAACTGGTAATCTTGATTCCAGCTTGTGCTTTACCAGGTAGTAATTTCACATTGTCTATTCTGCATATAATTTAAATAAGCAGGGTGATGATATACTGCCTTGATATACTCCTTTCCCAATCTGGAACCAGTCTGTTTTTCCATGTCCAGTTCTAACTGTTGCTTCCTGAGCTGCATACAGATTTCTCAGGAGGCAGGTCATTCCCATCTCTTGAAGAATTTTCCACAGTTTGTCATTATCCTCACAGTCAAGGATGTTGGCATAGTCAATAAAGCAGAAGTACATGTTTTTCTTGAATCTTTTGCTTTTTCTATGATCAAACTGATGTTGACACTGAACTCTGGTTCCTCTGCCTTTTCTAAATCCAGCTTGAACTACTGGAAGTTCTCAGTTCACAAACCATTGATGCCTTGCTTTGAGAATTTTGAGCATTACTTTGCTAGCATGTGAGATGAGTGCAGTGTGTGGTAGTTTGAGCATTCTTTGACATTGCCTTTCTTTGGGATTGGAATGAAAAATGACCTTTTCCAGTCTTCCAATTTTTTTTTTAATTTTTCAGTGTACAAAATTTGCAGTTCTTTTGCTAAATTTACTGCTAAAAATGTTATTGTTCCTGATGCTTTTTAAAATGGAATTGTTTCCTTAGTTTTGGGTTGCTTATTGCTCATGTTCAGACATACAATGCTTTTTTGTATGTTGCTCTTATATTCTACCAAAATGATAAACTCATTTATTAATTCTAATAGAGTTTTGTGGAATCCTTAATTATTATGCTTTTCTACACATAGGATTACATAATCTGTGAATAACTATAGTTTGTTTCTTTCTTTCCAATATGCTTGTCACGTATTTATTTATTTATTTGCTTATTTAGCCTATACCTTAGAAGTTCAGTACAATGTGAGTAGGTTAGACTCTATTTTTAGGTTCACATATATTTATAATCATCCTTTCTTCTTGGTGAATTAACCTTCGTATCGAAATAAACTATCCTTCATTTTCTCTAGTAACAATTTTTGTTTTAAAATCTAATTTGTCTCTTATTAGTACAGCTACTCCAGGTCACTTTTTGGTTACTGTTTCATGGTGTATCATTTTTCATTCTTTTACTTTCATATTTTCATTCTTTTACTATTTTTCTTTGAATATGTTTATCTCTTAAAGATATGTGTGTGTATATATATATATATATATCTCAGTTATGTTTTAAAAATGTGTTTTGCTAATATTTGCCTTTTGATTTTCAGTTTGATTCATTTACATATAATACAATCACCCATAAAATGGAATTTACATCTGCTATTTTGCCATTTTTTTCAATATGTCTTTTATATTTTTTGCTCTTTGTTTCTTAATTTCTGTTTTTTTTTTTTTTTTTTAGTGTGTGTTGAATAGATATATTCTAATGTGTGTGTGTGCCTGCTAAGTTGTTTCAGTCATGTCTGACTCTTTGTGACTCTAGGGACTGTAGGCCTCCAGTCTCCTCTGTCCAAGGGATTTTCTGGACAATAATACTGGAGTGGATTGCCATGCCCTCCTCCAGGGGATCTTCTCAACCCAGGGATCAAATCTGCATCTCTTATGTCTCCTTCATTGGCAGGTGGGTTCTTCATCACTAGTGCCACCTGGGAAATCCATATTCTACTGCACTTGCAGTGTTTTGATTAGTGCCCCTCAATATTTCACATCCACCTGGAACCTCAAAATGCAACATTATATGGGAATAGGATCTTGGCAGTTGTAGCTAAAGTAGGTATCAAGATTAGATTCTACTGTATTAGTAGATCAGTAAGAAGACCATGTGAAGATGGATATGGAGATTGGACTGATGCTACTACTTGCCAAGAATTGACAGGCACCACCAGGAGGTGAAAGGAAAAAAAGGATTCCCCTTTAGAGCCTTGAGGGGAAGTGTTGCCTTGCCAACATCTTGATTTTGGATTTCTGGAATCCTGAACTTTGGTAAAATAAATCTGCTATTTTAAGTCACTCAGTTTATGATTGTTAGGAACGGCCTAGGAAACTACATAGTATCTTCTAAATTGCTCTATTTTTGCTTTTACTATATTTTTAAGAGTTTTTTGTTTGTTTGTTTGTTTGTCTTAGTGGTTGCCCTTGGGAAGACAATTGGCATCTTAACTAACAACAACAAAAAAAATGTAGTTCAGAATAACATTAATTTAAATAGTTTTGTTTCAACATACTTCCATCCTCTCCTTTTATTTTACTATTGTCATATAAATTACATTTGTATCCTTTAGAAGCCCATTATCACCTTTTATAATTATTGCTTTATGCAGTTTTCTTTTAAAAATAGGTAAAGAAGAGTGTAACAAACAAAAACGCTTTTTACTTTCTTTCACACTACCTATGCCATCTGTTGATTAGCATTTTTTATGTTTTGTTTTGTTTTTTTTTCTTCCTCATGTGGTTTCAAGTTACCTTTTAGTGTTCCTTCATTGTAGACTCAGTTCAGTTCAATTCAGTTGCTCAGTCCTGTCTGACTCTTTGTGACCCCATGGACTGCAACATCCCAGGCCTCCGTGTCCATCACCAACTCCTGGAGTTTACTCAAACTCATGTCCATTGAGTTGGTTATGCCATCCAACTATCTCATCCTCTATCACCCCCTTCTCCTCCCACCTTCAATCTTTCCCAGCATCAGGGTCTTCTCCAATGAGTCAGTTCTTCTCATCAGGTGGCCAAAGTATTGGAGTTTCAGCTTTAGCATCAATCCTTCCAGTGAATATTCAGGACTGATTTCTTTTAGGATTGACTGGTTTGCTATTCTTGCAGTCAAAAGGACTCTCAAGAGTCTTCTCCAACACCACAGTTCAAAAACATCAATTATTCAGTCCTCAGTTTTATTTATAGTCCAACTCTCACATCTGTACATGACTACTGGAAAAACCATAGCTTTGACTAGACGGACTTTTATTGGCATAGTAACATCTTTGCTTTTTAATAAGCTATCTAGGTTGGTCATCGCTTTTCTTCCAAGGAGCAAGCGTCTTTTAATTTCATGGCTGCAATCACCATCTTCAGTCGTTTTGGAGCTCCCCCCAAAAATTCTGCCACTGTTTCCATTGTTTCTCCATTTATTTGCCATGAAGTGATGGGACCAGATGCCATGATCTGAGTTTTGTCAATGTTGAGTTTTAAGTCAACTTTTTAACTCTCCTCTTTCACTTTCATCAAGAGGCTCTTCTTCTTCACTTTCAGCCTCAAGGACTCAGCAATTTTTGTCAAGTAGGGATGTTTGCAACACATTTTCTCAGTTTTTGTTTATTTAGAAATATCTTAATTTCTCCTTCATTTTAAAAAGAGGTCATAATTGAATATAGAATTCTTCCTTGACAGCGTTTTCTATTAGTACTTTTAAAGTGTCATATCACTATAATCTGGCCTTTATCACTTGTGAAAAGAAGCCAGCTGTTAATCTCAATGTAAAGTCTTGGTATGTGATGAGTCACTTTTCTTTTGCTACTTGTGAGATTTTCCTTTTGTCTTTGTCTTTCATCAGTTTGACTATAAAGTGCCTTGGTATGGATTGCTTTGATTTATTCTACTAGGAGCTTGTTGATCTTCTTGAATGTGTATGCTAATATTTTTAATCAAAATTGGAAAGTTTTCAGCCACTATTTGTCAAATATTTTTGTCTTTTTTCCCTTTATCCTAATCTTCTGGAACTCTCATTATAGGTATGTTTTATGATATCATATCTCTGACGTTCTGTTCACTTTTTTTTTCATTCATTTTCTTCCTACTTCCAAACTAGATAATCTTTAATGAACCCAGGTCTCTCATATTACAGGCAGATTCTTTACAGACTGAGCCACTAGGGAAGCCCAACCTCTACTCACATATCCTCAAATCTACTGATTCTTCTATCAGCCCATATCTTTTGTTGAGTACATCTAGTGAATTTTTTATTTCTGATATTTTATTTTTTTGCTCTAGAATTTCTACTCAATTCATTTTTATATAATTCTATCTCTTAATTGACATTCTCTATTTGATTAGATATTATTATCACCCTTTCCTTTATTTCTTTATATGTTGTCCTTTCTATGTTGTCCACTAGACCATTCAGGTATGACCTAAATCAAATCATTTATGATTATACAGTGAAAGTGACAAATAGAGTCAAGGGATTAGATCTGGTAAACAGAGTGCCTGAAGAACTATGGAGGCAAGTGCAGAAAACTATGGATAAAGTGAAGAAGAACTAAAGAGCCTCTTGATGAAAGTGAAAAAGGAGAGTGAAAAAGTTTGCTTAAAGCTCAACATTCAGAAAACGAAGATCATGGCATCTGGTCCCATCACTTCATGGGAAATAGGTGGGGAAACACTGGAAACAGTGTCAGACTTTATTTTTCTGGGTTCCAAAATCACTGCAGATGGTGACTGCAGCCATGAAATCAAAAGACGCTTATGCCTTGGAAGAAAAGTTATGACCAAACTAGATAGCATATTCAAAAGCAGAGATATTACTTTGCCAACTAAGGTCCATCTAGTCAAGGCTATGGTTTCTCCAGTAGTCATGTATGGCTGTGAGAGTTGGACTGTGAAGAAGGCTGAGCGCCAAGGAATTGATGCTTTTGAATTGTGGTGTTGGAGAAGACTCTTGAGAGTCCCTGGTACTGCAAGGAGATCCAACTAGTCCATTCTGAAGGAGATCAGCCCTGGGATTTCTTTGGAAGAAATGATGCTAAAGCTGAAGCTCCAGTACTTTGGCCACTTCATGCGAAGAGTTGACCTATTGGAAAAGACTGTGATGCTGGGAGGGATTGGGGGCAGGAGGAGAAGGGGACGACCGAGGATGAGATGGCTGATTGGCATCACTGACTCCATGGGGATGAGTCTCAGTGAGCTCTGGGAGTTGGTGATGGATAGGGAGGCCTGGCGTGCTGCGATTCATGGGGTCGCAAAGAGTCGGACACGACTGAGGGACTGAACTGAGCTGAACTGAACGTTTTTATAATAACCAAGCTATTATGATGCTGGGAAAGATTGAAGGGGGAAGGAGAAAGGGACAACAGAGGATGAGATGGTTGAATGGCATCACCGGTTGGATGGACATGAGTTTGAATAAACTCAGGGTGTTGGTGATGGACGGGGAAGCCTGGCGTGCTGCAGTCCATGGGGTCGCTGCAGTCCATGGGGTCGCAAAGAGTCAGACACGACAGAGCAACTGAACTGAAGACAACCAAGTTAATGTATTTGCCTACTAATTCTAAAATCTGGGCCTTTCAGGGAGATGTTCTGTTGGCTTCACCAACCCCCTCTCATGAAGAATACTTTACTATTGTTTATAATGCCTTGCTAAATTTTTGGTGAAAACTAGACAATTAAAAAAAATNGTGAGAGTTGGACTGTGAAGAAGGCTGAGCGCCAAGGAATTGATGCTTTTGAATTGTGGTGTTGGAGAAGACTCTTGAGAGTCCCTGGTACTGCAAGGAGATCCAACTAGTCCATTCTGAAGGAGATCAGCCCTGGGATTTCTTTGGAAGAAATGATGCTAAAGCTGAAGCTCCAGTACTTTGGCCACTTCATGCGAAGAGTTGACCTATTGGAAAAGACTGTGATGCTGGGAGGGATTGGGGGCAGGAGGAGAAGGGGACGACCGAGGATGAGATGGCTGATTGGCATCACTGACTCCATGGGGATGAGTCTCAGTGAGCTCTGGGAGTTGGTGATGGATAGGGAGGCCTGGCGTGCTGCGATTCATGGGGTCGCAAAGAGTCGGACACGACTGAGGGACTGAACTGAGCTGAACTGAACGTTTTTATAATAACCAAGCTATTATGATGCTGGGAAAGATTGAAGGGGGAAGGAGAAAGGGACAACAGAGGATGAGATGGTTGAATGGCATCACCGGTTGGATGGACATGAGTTTGAATAAACTCAGGGTGTTGGTGATGGACGGGGAAGCCTGGCGTGCTGCAGTCCATGGGGTCGCTGCAGTCCATGGGGTCGCAAAGAGTCAGACACGACAGAGCAACTGAACTGAAGACAACCAAGTTAATGTATTTGCCTACTAATTCTAAAATCTGGGCCTTTCAGGGAGATGTTCTGTTGGCTTCACCAACCCCCTCTCATGAAGAATACTTTACTATTGTTTATAATGCCTTGCTAAATTTTTGGTGAAAACTAGACAATTAAAAAAAATTTGTTTTTAGTTTTTATTTTCATTTTGGAGTACAGTCAAGTAATGATGTTGTGGCTAATTCAGGTGTACAGCAAACAGATTCAGTTATACATTTATACACATATCTATTCATTTTCAATTTTTGTCCCACTTATGTTGTTACATAATATTGAGCAGAATTCTCAGTGGTATTCAATAGATCTTTGTTGGTTATCATTTTAAATATAGCAGTTTATACATGTTAATCCCAATTCCCCTAACTATCCCTTTCAGATAATATAGAACTCAGATATCAGATTGCCCCATCTCACAAGGTATGTGTTGTTTTTCTTGATGTTTGTTTGGTGACTTTCTAGGACTACTCTGTGTATTCCACTATCTCTATAATGTAGCTTCTAAGTTTTCTGTTGTTTTTTTTTTTTTTTTAAGTGCTTGTTTATTTCTTAAGCCTGGCTTCCTAAGAGTCATCCTGGGTTAATATAATATAGTGGTCAACCAGCGACTGGTCAAACTACTAGCATTCTTGTATAACTTTCATTTTTGCCAAAAAAAATTTTGTATGAGAAAGATTTATTTCCAATTTAGACAAGTAACATGATAGTCTCCCACAGCTTCCATCTTCTTACACAGGGTCTCAAGATAAGCCTTCCTTTTTCCTGTATCTTTCCTGGGCATGGACATAGTCTGTCATATGTGCACAACCTTATGAAAAACTTCAGTTTCAGAGCTTTTCAAAATTTCTTTTACTTGTTTATTTGTTTTTAAAGATATAGACAGGCTCTTGTTTGCCCTTATTGAGTTCACAGACCTAGTCACCTAAGAGATATCCTAGCACTTTTCCCAGATGATCATTAGAATTGTTTAAATGAATCCTTTGGAGTAATCATTTTCCCACACTTCCACTGTGTTCTTGAGATGATGCTTTTAGCACAATATAAGAACCATCAGATCTCTTTGTTGTTTGCAATAAAGACAGCTTTTGACTACCATGCCTCTGAGCTAGGAAAAGGAGAAATACACACAGTCCCATTTTTGATAGTGTCTCTAACATACATGATTTTTACCTCATTCTTTGGCTTTGGTTACTAGCTAGAAATCTGAAATTTGTTACTTTAGTATTTTGTTCATCCAGCGTTCGTTGCTCAGTCACCCCTGATTCTTTGTGACCTCCAGGGTTGTAGCCCTCTAGGCTCTTCCATCCATGGAATTTCCCAGGCAAGAATAATGAACTGGGTTGCCATTTCCATCTATAGGGAATCTTCCAGACCCAGAGATCAAACTTGGGTCTTCCACATTGCAGACAGACTCTATACTGTCTGAGCCACTAGGGAAGCATTTTTTGTTGATGCTTTCATTGTTTTATAGGGTGAGCAAGTTCCTTGCAGTCCTCACTCTGTTACTCCATTTTTTATTGATTTATTGTGCTGTTATTATATGAAGGAAATCAACCCTTTTTTTTGTCTGTCATATACTACAATTTTTCTCATTTTTGTTTTAATTTTGTTATCATATTTTTATAAATACCACTAAGAATTTTCTTTTTAAATGTTTTAGTCAAATATAGAAGTATTGTAACTATCAGTATTACTTTTGTTATTTTTACATATAAAACTATGATTCATGTGGCTCTTCCAAAGAGCTGATTGCTTAATCTACTTTTTTAAAAAACTGATGCCCTCCCCCTCCCTTTATTTGAAAAGTCATATTTTTCTTGATATATTTACATATGAACAAATATAGCTGCATATGAACTGAGTTGACCTGTCAACAATATGGATTTGAATTGCCCAGGTACAATTACATCACTTATTTTTTTTCCAAGAAAGAGGTGTTGTCCCTTCACTTCATGGGAAATAGATGGGGAAACAGTGGAAAGAGTGTCAGACTTTATCTTTTGGGGCTCCAAAATCACTGCAGATGGTGATTGCAGCCATGAAATTAAAAGACACTTACTCCTTGGAAGAAAAGTTATTACCAACATAGATAGCATGTTGAAAAGCAGAGACATTACTTTGCCAACAAAGCTTCGTCTAGTCAAGGCTATGGTTTTCCCAGTGGTCATGTATGGATGCAAGAGTTGGACTGTGAAGAAAGTTGAGCAGCGAAGAATTGATGCTTTTGAACTGTGGTGTTGGAGAAGACTCTTGAGAGTCCCTTGGACTGCAAGGAGATCCAACCAGTCCATTCTAAAGGAGATCAGTCCCTCGTGTTCTTTGGAAGGAATGATGCTAAAGCTGAAACTCCAGTACTTTGGCCACCTCACGGGAAGAGTTGACTCACTGGAAAAGCCTCTGATTCTGGGAGGGATTGGGGGCAGGAGGAAAAGGGGATGACAGAGAATGAGATGGCTAGATGGCATCACCAACTCGATGGACGTGAGTTTGAATGAACTCTGGGAGATGGTGATGGACAGAGAGGCCTGGTGTGCTGCGATTCATGAGGTCACAAAGAGTTGGACATGACTGAGCAACTAAACTGAACCAAACTGATAGCACTAACTTCTATGCAGAGTTCAGTTTAGTTGATCAGTCGTGTCTGACTCTTTGCAACCCCATGAACCGCATGATGTCAGACCTCCCTGTCTATCATCAATTCTTGGAGTCTACCCAAACCCATGTCCATCGAGTCGGTGATGCCATCCAACAATCTCATCCTCTGTCATCCACTTCTCCTCCTTCCCTCAATCTTTCCCAGCATCAGGGTCTTTTCAAATGAGTCAGCTCTCCGCATCAGGTGGCCAAAGTGTTGGAGTTTCAGCTTCAGCATCAGTCCTTCCAATGAACACCCAGGACTGATCTCCTTTAGGATAGACTGGTTGGATTTCCTTGCAGTCCAGGGGACTCTCAAGAGTCTTCTGCAACACCATGGTATATCGTACAAAATGGTGGGCTGGATGAATCACAAGCTGGAATCCAGATTGCCAGGAGAAATACTAAAAATCTTAGATCTGCCACTGTAATGTCAGAAAGCTAAGAGGAACTTTAGCCTCTTGATAAGGGTGAAAGTGGAGAGTGAAAAAGCAGGCTTAAAACTCAGCTTTGAAAAACTTAAAATCGTGACATCTGGTCCCATTATTTCACGGCAAATAGATGGAGTAAAGTGGAAACACTGACAGTTTTTATTTTTGTGGGTTCCAAAATCACCGTGCATGGTGACTTCAGCCATGCAATTAAAGATGTTTACTCTTTGGAAGCTAAGTTATGACAAACCTAGACAGTATATTAAAAAGCAGAGACATCACTTTGCTGACAAATGTCCATATAGTGAAAGTTATGGTTTTTCCAAGAATTATGTACAAATGTGACAGTTGGACCATAAAGGAGGCTAAGTGCCAAAGAATTGATGCTTTCAAATTGAAGTGCTGGAGAACACTCTTGAGAGTCCCTTTTCCAGCAAGGAGATCAAAGCACTCAATCCTAAAGGAAATCAACCCTGAATATTCATTGGAAGGACTGATGCTGAAGCTGAAGCTCTAATATTTTGGCCAACTTGTGTGAAAAGTTGACTCACTGGAAAAGACCCTCATGCTGGGAAAGATTGAAGGCAAGAGAAGAAGGGGTGACAGTAGATGAGACGGTTGGATGGCATTACCAACTGAGTACACATGAGTTTGAACAAATTCTGAGAGATAGTGAAGGACAGCAAAGCCTGGTATTCTGCAGTCCGTGGAGTTACAAAGAGTCAGATACGACTTAGCCTGAACAGCAGCAACAGCAGTACTAGCCGATCCACAGTTGGTTGAATTCATAGACATAGAATGGTGGATTCAGAGGGCTGACTATAAAATTATGTTCCAATTTTTAACTGGCCTTGTCCAGTTTAGCACCTTGGTCTCCATGCTGTTAAGGATCATTTGTATTTATTTTTATTCCAATTATCTGACATTTTCTCCACCAGTCATATGATTTTTAAACTATTGTACCTTAAAATAATTTTTAGTATCTGGTAGGAATAGTTTGTCATTTGTAACATTTTTTATATTTTTAAAAGTATTCTAGCATTTTCCCCCAGACAAACAGTAGAAACATTCTGACACATTTAAAAAAAAATCCTGTTAATATTTTGATGGGGTCCATAGTTAGTTTAGGGACTTCCCTTGTGGCTCAGAGGTTAAAGTGTCTGCCTGGAATGTGGGAGACCCAGGTTTGACCCCTGGGTTGGGAAGATCCCCTGGAGAAGGAAATGGCAACCCACTCCAGTACTCTTGCCTGGAGAATCCCATGGAGGGAAGAGCCTGGTTGGCTACAATCCATGGGGTCGCAAAGAGTCAGACACGACTGAACGACTTCACTCACTTAATAGTTAATTTATAGATAAGCTTTGGGAAAATCAACATCGTTCAAAAGTAGATGTCTTACCCAAGAAAAAAGACACTGCTTTCCAAATTGTATATATCTTTCTACCCCTAACTAGTATCAACTTTCTGTTATACAAATCTGCATTCTTTAATTTACTTAGCTGTACTTTTCCTTTTTGCAAACGGAGTTTTCTATCTCCTTGTCTTTTTTCACATTATTATTTTTGCAGTCATTCTCTTTATTCTTAAATCTTAATGGGCTTCCTTTTCCTTTAAAGTTTAAATGAAAAATAGGAGAATTCTCACCATATAATAATAGTATGCTAATGGCTTCTTCCCCATATACACACATATTTTTTTCCGGTATATTTCAAAAGATGATTTTTTTTTTTCATACTGGTTCCTAAGTAGGGTCTACTGTGCCTCTCACTGTCTCTTGCATCTCCTGAAGACTCTGATCATTATAATGCTTCTCATGCTTGAAATTCTGAGATTGTAACCCTTTTGTTTCTTTCTTTATAACACTAAATCAATACTGCTAATTATGTAGATTTTATTGAAGATTGTGGTGAACTGTAGGCAGTTAGATTTCAGACATAAAATAACTTTTATTCTAATCTCAAATAGACTTCCTATAAATTTTGTAGATCAGAAAAGCTGAGTTTAAAAAGTGATTTAATCAACTGTTATCTGTGAAGTGTTAAATAGTCTTGGTGATAGATTTTTTTTTTTTTTTTTTTTCACAGTCCTTAGTGGGGTTACTTCTACTGTGTTATCATTGCACATGATGTTGGATTTTGTCTTAATATGTTATCAAAGGTGTGTGTGTGTCTGTGTGTGTGTGTGTGTGTGTGTGTGGTAGCTTAGTTCTTCTGCTTTGATGTTGATAGAATTCTTTCTTGGTTCTGTTTTTTTTTTTCTTTTCTTTTCTCTCTCTTTTTTTTCCATTTATTTTAAATATAAATTTATTTACTGTAATTGGAGGTTAATTACTTTACAATATTGTATTGGTTTTGTCATACATCAAAATGAATCCACCACAGGTATACACATGTTCCCCATCCTGAACTCGCCTCCCTCGTCCCTCCCCATACCAACCCTCTGGGTTGTCCCAGTGCACCAGCTCCAAGCATCCAGTATCATGCA
>SJYA01009607.1:0-14306 GCA_006410615.1 Neotragus moschatus
AAATATATATTCTTGACTATTAAAAGAAAAATAGCTACAATATATTGTGATGTCTATGGCCTGTAACATATTATAGTCTGTAATTATGACAGTACCACAAATGATGGCAGAGGGCACAAAGCGAATTATACTGTTGTGAGACACTCATATTATATATGAAATGGTATAATATGAATTCAGAATAGACTGTTATAAGTTAAAGATACAGTCAATCAAAAAGTACACATTAAATATTGTAAAAAAGCTAAAAGAGGAGAAAGAACAGAATATAAAACAATACTCAAGTAACCCCAAAATAGTCAATAAAGGAGAAAAAAAGAAAAACCAGAAAGGGGGAAAACTGCAAGACAACAGACAAAACCAAACAATATCAATGATTATATTAGAGGCAAACAGACAAAACACTCCAATTAAAGGGGATTAGCAAGCTGAACTTTCTAAAGAAGATGCAAGTATGTGATGTCTGTGAAAGATGTACTTATTTTTAGGCACAGCAAAATGAAAGCAAAAGAGAAAACCACGAAAGACATGCAATGCAAACAGCAAGCATTAAAGAAGGACAGCTGGTATTTTAATACCTGATAAAGTAGACTCCAAGAAAAGGAGCATTACCAACGATAGAGAAATTATTTAATAAAAAGGAACAATATTCAACCGGAAGAAAGACCTGACAGAACTAAAGGGAGAAACAGACAAATTTACAATCGCAGTTGAAGAATTTAACTTGTCTTGGTAATTGATAAAAACTAAACAAAAGATCTGGAGAAGATTTGAATAATATAATCAACCAACTTGGTTTAACTGTTACCTATCACTATAAAACACTTAACCCAACTACAGAATGTTCATTCATTTTAAGTGCAAGTAGATCATTCACCAAGACAGACCATAAAACAGGCCATCACATAAGTGTCAAATTACCAAAGACTAAAATCTTACCGGGTCTGTTCTTTGAATGCCTGGAATATTAAACCAAAAATCAGAGACATATGATATCTAGAGAGCCATTAATATTTGTAAATTATTCCAACACACTTTTAAGTAACCCATGAGACAAAGAAGAAATCGTAAGGAGAATTAGAAAATATTTCAAACCGAATAATGATGAAAATACATACAAAATTTGAGGGATGCAGCTAAAGCAGGTTGGAGGACATTTATAGCTCTAAATATCTCTATTAGAAAATAACTAATGATTAAATTAAATTATTTTAATTATTTAAAATAACTAATAATTTAATGATTTTAAAACATGTCTTCAAATTCTTTTGACACTGTTCTCATCAAGAGGGGATGGATCTAAACCCCTTCTAAATCCTCTCCCCTCAAATATGAGTTGGCCTTAGTGACTAGCTTTTAATCAATAGATTTGGCAAAAATTACTTTCAGTGCCTGACTTTTTTGTAAAAGGCAAAAGAGCTTATTATACTTGGCTCTTTCTCAGAAAATTTGCCCTTGGAATCCAACCACCATGCTTTAAGGAAGCCCAAGGTGGCTGCTGAAGGAAGCGAATGCTCCTGGCCCTGGCTGAGCTCCCAGCTCAGTCATATGAGTGAGCAATCTTCAAAGGGGTCATCTCCATCCCGTGGCTGAGCTGCCCCGCTGATGTAACATAGAGCCTGTAAAGGCCCTCCCTACTGAATCTCGCTCGAATTTCAGCTTCATGCACAAAAGACATGACTGACATTTTAACCAGTGAGTTTGGGGTGGTTTGATACACAGCAATAGATAACTGAAACAAGAAAAAAGGTTAGAATCACTGATCTAAGTTCCCACCTTAGAAAAAGAGGAACAAATAAAACCAATACTGTAAGTGGTCCTTTATAGGAAAGTCTGTTGATCCCTGTATCACACTTCAGTAAGTTAAAATCTTCTGCTTATCAAGACACTCTTGAAGATAAAAAAAAAACGGAGAGAAATACGAGAAAATATAATATAAATTCATCATTTCTACTAAATATTGTTGAACACATGCATGCATATGTGCACATATGTATGGATATTTACATATCCATACGTGTGTGTGTATAATTTGTATACATTATGTACACATTACAAATAAATGTATACATAATATGTATATATCACCCTGTTTTTTACACTGAAAGAGCCAAGAAGCAAAGACATCCCAGGAGCAATAAGCACATCTAGCTAGCACCCAACCTTGGTCTCTTAACAATTAGCCTCCACTAAAAGGAAATAGGGGAGAAGGCAATGGCACCCCACTCCAGTACTCTTGCCTGGAAAATCCCATGGGTGGAGGAGCCTGGTGGGCTGCAGTCTATGGGGTCGCTAAGAGTCGGACACGACTGAGCGACTTCACTTTCGCTTTTCAATTTCATGCATTGGAGAAGGAAATGGCAACCCACTCCAGTGTTCTTGCCTGGAGAATCCCAGAGACAGTGGGCCCCCATCTATGAGGTCGCACAGAGTCGGACACGACTGAAGCGACTTAGCTGCAGCAGCAGCAGCAAAAGGAAATAGGAGTCTCTGAAGAAATAAGCCTGGAACATGCTGTTACACCAGCACGTAAGGCATGCCTCCCAAAATGAGGTGGGTACATCAGAGGACACAGGAGCCAGCTGGCTGGGCTCCACTGGCCAAAGCTGGGACACTCTGGCATCAAACTACTTTGCATCAAACTACAAAGTACAGTGATAAACTGTAAATCATGAAAAATCAGGAATCCACGTGCCCACACTGATGGGGAGGGAGGGAGGGAGAAGGAAGAAAGGCAGGAGGCAGAGAAGGAAGGGCTCCTGCTTACAGCAGAATGCCAAATGCTGAACTGTGAACGAGGCAGGGATGCTGCAGCTGGAAAAGCACCATCGTGCAGGCATCGTGATGCACCATGACAGAGACCAAAGCAGGCGGGAAATTTCATCCACAGCATCTCCCCACAGGTGGTTTATTAGTTACAAGGCGGGGATATCACCTCTCTTTAGTCTTACTATGCCTCTTGGTTACCCAGTTCATATCAAAGATGGTCGTCATGGCCGAAACTGCTCTCCTGTGACTGTCTACACACTGATTAGCTTAGGTGTGGATTACCCACATGGCTCAAGCAATTCTTTGCCCCTACTAAAAGAACATGCTCTAAAGGACCTGAAACTAACCCTAAGCAAAGCCTTATGTCTGTTGAGAAATTAGTGTACCACGATGGAAGGGTAAAGGTGGGAGAAGAACAGAGGGCTGGATTCCAAGTACTCAGTATGTAAAGTTGTTACCTGAGCAAACTATAGTAGAATGAAGATGTTCATTCAAAGCCATATTTCCAAGGATACGCATTATATTTCTCTGTACTTTAGGACAGTCCTTGTGAAGTTGGTACAGCCTCTGCAGTAGTTGCAAGCCTCCGTTCGCTTCAATTTTATCACAATGTGTGGGTATCTAGCACAATAAATTAATGAAAGCTCACTTTATGTTGCACAAGTTCACTAACCAAGTGACAGAGCATGCTGGTGGGCAGCCAGGTGGCTCCTGCTCAAGGAAGAGACCCAGGGAGACCCCCCAAACTCTCAGCTCAACTCAAATATATCAGCCAACCCCCATCTGTTTGTGTGGGAAGTACTTTAAAAAATCACTGAAAAATGAATGCCACTAGGACTTGTGACGTTTTTATTCTTAAAAGTCATTCTGCTTAGCTCTTGGTTGGATGGAACCATGATATCATTATTTCAGAATTGTTTCAATATATATGGATATTTTGATTGGTTTCAAACTACATTAAAGGGTCTTCTCCACCTGCCACATGATGCCAGGAAATAATCCCCTGTGTAAATGGCAGATGTTGCTTCTGCCTGTATGAACTCCCAGATACAGATAAGCAACATCTGTGATCCCACAGAAGCCCACAGCTGGCAGGGGTGGGCGGGGCGCATAGAGGGCTACTCGCCTCAAACTTAAGAGTTGGACATTTTTTCAAAAGAGAAAGGTCAGGTAAAAATTAGAAAGAAAAGAGGATGTGCATTTTTAATGGAGAAAAGAGATCAAAGAAAGCCAAAGGAAACCTATGGATTAAGGTAAGACGACAGAACTGACCCATGACAGTCTGCCATGATCCCCAGGGTGGTCTTGCTCTTTTTCCCAGCACTTAGTTTTATCACTTATGTGACACCATGTCCTGTAGATGCAATGACTTTCCCTCTCTAAATTCTTATTAAATTTCACCACATTTTAAATGCATTTAAAAGTACACCTTTGGGACATGTATCAGCTGAGATATGTTATACATTGAGAAGTTTCTGGAAAGGAAACTGTTACGTTCTGTGCCCTGGACGTACTACTGCAGATGCCCCTGTTGTTTCAGACACCAGTCATAAGTCACAAAAAAGTCAAGCTTCTTCTCCCACGTTCCCTTTTTAGTGTTACCACACTAATGACTCTGTTTGGTGCTCAATTCCTGATTCCACCAGTGGGAGCTGAGATGACTGGAGAGCACTGCACTTCTGTGCCCTGTCTAATGGTTCCAAGTTAAACAGGAGCATTAGAGCCGATTCTTGTGATGTGGGATGACCCGCCTGCATCAGCCTCACCAGGGGTGCCCGTTACCAGTGCGAACTCCTGGACCCCACCGCACATTGACTCCATTCAAATTGCCAGAGGTGAGTAGGAATGTGCATTTTAAACATGCTTCCTGGGTGACTTTTATGCACTAATGCTTGAGCACCACAGGTGGTTGCTTTTTTTCTTTATAAAATGAAACCACGATCATGATAGAAACGTTGTCATAATGTAAAAAAAAGTTTTTAAAATCATTGACATATACATGCTATGGTTAAAATTCAAGGCTATGGTCAAGTAGATACTTTTCCAAGTCTTTACTTTTTTCCTGTCTTACATCTTTAGCACATATTTTAACTGGAAATTAACTCCAGTTAAACAATAATACTTGTAAATTTTAATATTATTGATAATATTACTTGTAAAAACTATCTGAGAAAGGTAATGGAAGACAGCATAATTGAAAGGTAAATGCTATATTTAGACAACAGGTTGCTTTATGTACAATTGAGATTAAATCCATTTTTAGAAATACTTAGCAAAGATGAAATTCATGTGTTGGTGCTAAATCATGATTATCAATGCTAACAATTGAGAAAAAACCAGGAAAGCAAGCAAAAAACTTTTTTCTTTTATAAAAAATTAGAATTACTTCCCTTGAATGAATCAACATGTATAATTTTTTCAATGTGATCATAAAATGTGACCATATTTTGAAAATGTAACTTACCTCAGAATGCTTTACTAAAGCTTCCAAACAGAACATTTCCACTGTAGCTGAAGGAACTTCTCCAAAACTTTCTGCATAAGGAAGCCCATTTCCTCCAAAACACCATAAACCACCCTGACAATGAGATGATCAAAATTCTTAGTGAAAAAAAGGGCCTAATATTTTTTTGTTTCACACACACACACAAAAAAACAACCTCTGTACTATATATAGTAATTAGAAAGAACTAATACGTAGGACTCAAAATATTTCGGAGACTTAAGGGGACCTTTCATTATGCAAACTGTTGCTAGACTAGAAAACACGTGGGATTATTCTTAGAAGACAGCAGTCTTTGAGCTTCTCAGTTCTTTCCTCTGTGTCCTTTATCTGAAAGTACAGAGACTAACATACAATTAATTCTTCACCCAGTAAGAAAAGCCAGGGCTGAACAAATGATGTTCTGGTGTCAGATTATACCAGTAGAGTCTAGCTAAAATCTATCAATCAGAATAATAGAAAAGGCATTACTAGAAAAAGTTAAAATACGGACAATAACAACTGATCAAAGAGCTTTTAATTTAAAAAAAAAGGTCGGNCATCCAAATAAATAAAATAAATAAATATAAACAAATAAATATTAACAAAAAAATTAAGTTTAAAGGTGAATGAATTAAAATATTTTTTAAAAGATGTGCAACTGGTATAAGAATGTGATAAAAATCATGAAAGAAGTATAGAAATTACTAAAGTTTAGGAAACATTGTGTTTATTATACCATGCTACATCCCTCCAAGATAAAATAAAGTACTTTTACAAATCTACCTCCTCAGTAGTGAGTTTTTGATGTGAAAGTGATGGTGGAATGTTTGGACATAAGTACCTTTAGTAGAAACAGGTTAAAAGCAGTTAGGAGAAGATATTCTATTCAAGAAGGTTAGAGGGCAACTAGAAAGGAGAGTTAAGTCTGAGTTTTGGTGTGTTATGGAAACGATTATATTTTCAAATATAATGGATGAGCAAAGGGTTAGGTAGAAAATGTGTGACTTATTTCCTATAACTGAACATGAATATTTATCAGAGGAGATAGGTTCAAATCCTACTTCTGTGACTTCCGAGCTTGTCCCCCTTGCTTAACCCCTTTGAGTTTATTTAAAAAAAAAGGGGGGGGGGGGGGGGCGAATTCCCTGGCAGTCAAGCGGTTAGGGCTCGGCGCTTTCACTGCCAGTGCCGGGGTTTAATCCCTGGTTGGGGAACTAAGATCCTGAAAGCCAGGCAGCACAGCCAAAAGAGAGAGAGAGAAAGCTTTTAAGTCTCCTTAAACTGAAATTCAAATTCACATGGAAGAATAAACAGAAGAGTTAGGAAAATTATGAAAGAGAGGAGTAGTAGGGACTAGTCCTTAGTAGATATTAAAACACAAAAATAAACTGGGAAAAGAAAATTTCAATTCTTATGGCATATCGTTAACATGCGACGATCGCCTACAAATCAGTGAGAAAATACCAACAAGGCTATGGAAAAATGAGCAACAGTCAGAAGCAGAAAGTTCTTAGGAAAAGAAATATAATGCCTCTAAAATATATGAAACAGTGCCCAACATTGCTGGACTGTCCTTAAACCCAGACCACAAAAGCCTCACAGTGGAAAAACCACTGCACCATATCCACTGTTCTCTTGACCCCAAGCAGACTGCCATATTGGATCAAAAAGAAGTCACAGTCTACACTGTCTAAATGTTTGCATCTTGTTTGCACCCTTGGGCTCTGAGGTCCTCCAACAGAGGCTGAACCTGGAGACAAGGTGACTGGGAGTGTCCAATGGTAACAAAAACCAAAACAAGCCTGAAACCCGGATCCTGACATCAGAGGAGGAGCAATCTTGATGGTAACAGGTGGGATGGTAGAAGACCAAGAACCATTCCTGTCTGGCCTCCCTCCAGAAGTATAGTCAGCAAATTTCCCAGGCTTTAGCTGTGGGAGTAGGTGGCCGTTAAAGCCGAGAAGCGCTTTCCTGCTCACCGACACAATTCTTCCAGTGAATTGAGAGAATAAAAGCAGAGAAGGCAAATCATCGCCAGGGTGGGTGGGGTGCAGGGCGGTGGGGTGTTTTGATACTGCCTCTAATTGTGGGTCCCTTCATTTTATTATATGTGAGAGCTAATCTCTAGTGTTTCTTCATAAAAAAATTACAACCTTAGAGCTCTGCGACTCGTTCAGACTCACTGGGCGTAAATAACGTTCATTCTAAAGCATAAGTTTGTAACCCAGGTTATCCTTAAGGGTCTGGGATAGAGAGAAGTCAGAGAAGAGAGGATGTAAGCCTGGATGGGAAAAAATTCTTTACTTTTCTAACCCTTAAGTGAAACTTTTTATTGTATTCAATTACAAACAAAGATAAAAAGCCACAGTAACATGAGCAGTCTGTGTGCCTCTGCCAACAATAGAAAAGAAAGAAAAGTGAAGTCGCTCAGTCGTGTCCAACTCTTTGCGACCCCATGGACTGCAGCCTACCAGGCTCCTCCATCCATGGACTTTTCCAGGCAAGAGTACTGGAGTGGGGTGCCATTCCCTTCTCCAGGGGGTCTTCCTGACCCCAGAGATCGAACCTGGGTCTCCCGCATTGCAGGCAGATGCTTTACTGTCTGAGCCACCAGGGAAGCCCTGCAAATAACAGAAGGTGCATCTTTCCCCAGCACACGCCACTTGCTGCAGCTACCTGAAAACAGCATCATGCTCACAGTTCCTTTGAATGCCAACTGCACATTCTCACACTGGTGACCCCAAACTGACCCTGCATCTAACTCTCAAAAGGCACAGGGTGGAAAACTGTAAATGTGCGTAAAAACAGATGTAGAAAAAATATAACTATAGGGCTTCCCTGGTGGTCCAGTGGTAAGAATTCACCAGCCAATGCAGGGTACCCGGGTTTGATACCTGACCCAGAAAGATTCCACATGCCTCAAAGCAACTGGCCCACGCACAACTACTGAGCTTGCGTGCAACTACTGAAGCCCGTGCTCCAAGAGCCTGTGCTCTGTATTAAGAGAAGCCACTGCAATGAGAAGCCCGAGCATTGCAACTAGAGAGGGGCCCCTGCTCATCACAACTAGAGAAAGCCTGTGCAGCGACGAAGACCCAGCGCAACCAAAAAAAAGAAAAAATATATATACACACACACACACATATGTGGAGAGTAAATGGGGAATGATAAAACAAATGGGATAAAATAGGAATAACTGACAAGTCTACTGAAATACATTATTGTTGCAATTCTTTAAGTTTGTAATTAAAGTACATATTTTACAAATTTGTAAATTTGGTAATAGTATTTCAATATAATCGGTCTCCCGTGTAATCCTATGTATTTTAAGCACCTAGAAATGAGTTTAGGCTTTATCAAGTCACCAGAGGGATCCGTGGTGTGCAGAGGTTAAGAAGCTGTGCTCTGAACCCAATCATAACCGCAGGCTGTCTGCTAAGCTAAGAGCGACCTCTGCACGTGAGCAGTGTTGTAGAGAAGCTGCACCCCCACACACACCTGATGGGGGCTTGGGGACTGTCACGGGACAGGTCTGTCATTAACTGGTCAGATCACTATCAGATGGGAGCGCCTCGCAATCCTTCCCCCAACTTACCCCAACTTATAGAAAAACCAGAGCCTGATTAAACTGGGGAGTGAGAGTAACTGAAATGGAGTTGCTTACTGGTCTGATGAGCTGGGATCTCAGAACTAAAATTACTGATTTCAATGTGAAACTAACTAAAGATGGGCTACTCCTTTAAACTGCTGGCTGAGGCCACGACGTCCAGGTAGCAAGGAAGTGGCACAACATGTTACACCACGCACTCTCTTTGCTCAGCGAAAGGTGAGGAGACCCCATAGAAGGTGACAGAACACGAGAGGAGGCAGAGGGGTGTCAACTCAATAGTCATGAGCAGAAGAAAATCTTTGGTGCTGAAAACTGAGGAACTCCAGGCCAGGTAGCAGGAGCTCTGCAGGGGCGTGAGGACAGAGGTTGAGAGAGAAGTAGTGGGAGACGGAGGCCATGGGATGCCCTGCCGGGGGCAGGAAGAATCGAGAAGAGCCAGGGGCCTCTCACTGTCTGAAAACACCGGTGCTCTCACAGCTACCTTGGGGATGGAATTAAAAAGGAGGACGAGGAGCAGGCTCTGGTGGCCAGGCGGCGACGCTCTGAGCACCGAAAGGAAAACGATGATTACGCTTCAGGGAGCCATTCCAAGACACGGCCCAAAGGAGAAATTGTAAACCGTAGGCTAGATAAGTCATAGCTACTGGTATGTCCCTGATGTCTCATAAAAACGGAAATGAGGGAAAGACATTCAGCTGTCTGGAAAAAAAATGAATAATGTGAGAGTCGTGAGTGAAGTTTTATTTGGGGAAAAATGAGGACTGTAGCCTGGAGAGACAGCATCTCAGACAGTTTCGAGGAACTGTTCCGAAGAGGCAGGGGGAAGGCCAGTATTTTATATGGTTTTAGTGACAGGGGGAGGTACAGTCGCGCACACACGATGGCAGAGGCCGAAGTGAGGAGCGTGTGACACTGTTAATGATTTTACTGCTTTTCTAGGTAAGAGGAGATGCAAGAACTTGGGCTCGTAAAATCTTTTCTGAAAAATATCTATCTGAAGGCCTGTTCTGCCGGTTTTCCCCAGAGTACAGAGGGCCTCACTCCTGATCTCCACTCTGAACTCCCTTCAGGGTGTGTTGATAGTGGCTACAGTGGTCAGTGACTTAATCCTTGTGGAGGCAGATGGCAAGTGCACATTTTCAGCTGGCAGTTCAACTGGTAAAAGAATACAGGATACTATGATTTGTTTTACGGATAATGCTTTTTATTTTATTGCATTTTTATTGCAAAACAAATGCAAACAAAATGCATTTGTTTCACTGATAAAATGCTTTCTCCTCACTGAGTTGATTATGTAATTAATATAGTAATAGTGACTATAATTTGTTTGGCTTTATTTTGTATTGGGGTGTAACTGATCAACAAACAATACTGGGATAGTTTCCGGTGAACAGTGAAGGGACTCGGCCACACACATGCCTGTGTCCATTCCCCCAACTCCCAGCCACCCTGCCAGGTAACAGAGCCAGGCTCCCTGTGCTGTCCAGTAGCTTCTTGCTGGTGATCGATTTTAAATACAGCAGTGTGTACACGCCCATCTCAGACTCCCTAACTTCCCTTCCCCATGACAGCCGTTAAGTTCGATCTCTAGGTCTGTGGGTCTCTTCTGTCGTAAGAGTTATTTTATGAAGACAGAAGTCTTGCTGAGATGATAGCAGAGGAACAGTGGAAGCCAGTGACCACCCTGGTTGGGCCGGAGCGGGAGTCTGTTTAGGAGGCTGCTGTGATTCACTGAGAAGCCCTCTGCTATGTATGGGTGGTTTTATGCCAGGTGTTTACATCTGGTCAACAGGCCATGGCTAGAACAGCAGGAGTAAGGGTTGCGGGGAGATAAGACACTGCCTTTGGAAGTGATGGTTTTTCCTGTCTGAAAATAGTCTTACTCCCCAGGAGTAGAGCTTCCCCGGGGAGCACTCTGAGAGCTCTGACCACGGTGCAAACACCGCCCTTCTCACCTAAGCATGGTCTCCTTCAGTTTTCAGCCTCTTTGCCACCAAACAAACTTTACTCTCTACATCTGTGCCCAGTGGCACCTTCCTGTCAATCTTCTCACCACTCCTAGGGACAGGCACACAGGTAAACACAAGCCAGTTCGTGCCTGGATCACAGTGAGGGGCTCAGGTTTAATGTGCAATGGGGAGCCATTTGGAGGGCTCCACGCAGGAGTATGACCTGATCGAACTTGTGTTTTGTTTTTAAATCACTCAACTGCTGAGGACACAGAACTGGAGACAGAAGTTGGAGGTTGAAGCAGTGTCTATAGCTCCTAGAGGTGATGGAGACATGATAAGGAAGCTTTCTAGAAGCAGCAAGGCTCCCCTGTACGGACAAAGAAAGTAGCCTGCCACTACACTAAACAAACAATGGTGCCCACCATCAAGCCATCAGCCACTGTAGCACATTCTACCCACTGTGCACCCTGGGGGAATTCCGGATGGAGGAAAACAGAAAATTCTGCGGCTCCGGATACTGGCCTGAGGTGACAAAGATGCATATCTAATGAATAATTTCAATGAGCCCAGATTCTTGCATCTTCCCATACACAGAAAAGCACTAAAATCATTAACTCAAGATGTGTTGTTGTGTGTGTGTGATTAGCAATAATCTTTGATGTTCAACCACAGGGTTTTTTTCCCCAACAAAAAACTCCTATATCCTGGCTCCTCCCTCACCTCTTTGGAGCAGTTCCTTGGAGCTACTTTAGCTACAATCCTCAATAAGGTCCCCAAATAAAACTTAACCTGGAACTTTACGTTGTGCGTTTTTCTTTAGTTGACATAGTGAACCTCTCCCATGACAAACATGCTTAGTAAACTATAGCAAAACTATTTTGAAACAAAGTCAAGCTCTAAAGAAAATAAAAGAAATAAAGGGAAACCCCTGGGTGCTAGAACTGAAAACAACGTTCAGCATAAGTGGTCAGCACATCGCTGATGAATCAGCACACCGGTGATGAGGCAAAATGCCTGCAGGCCCCCAAGGATGGGACAGTAACACCTGTTCAGGGGTCAAATCACCACAGAAGATGGGGTTTGAGACTCACGTTCTCTGGGAGCTAGATCCAAGATCTCTATTTAAAGGGAGAACCCCGCAAAGTTTGCCTCCTTGTCTATAAGAGTCTAGAAAAACTGCTCACCAGCCCATGAGCAAGAAGCCTGTCTGCTGGGGTTTTGAGTGGGAAATCACAATCACAGTCTANCCACAGAAGATGGGGTTTGAGACTCACGTTCTCTGGGAGCTAGATCCAAGATCTCTATTTAAAGGGAGAACCCCGCAAAGTTTGCCTCCTTGTCTATAAGAGTCTAGAAAAACTGCTCACCAGCCCATGAGCAAGAAGCCTGTCTGCTGGGGTTTTGAGTGGGAAATCACAATCACAGTCTATATCATCCACAGATGTATCTGAATTCACACTACCAATGTGCTCTAGAAATTCCAAGCTAAGGTATTAATATAAAAAAAATTAGTCCTATTATAGTGAACCCTTGGGGTATCCAAAAGAAGCAAACATAAAAACTTCTCTGTAGCAATGAATTTAGAATCTGAGGTACTTGGGACTCCCACAGAAAACAATCAGTCTAGCTAAAGATAAGCTCACAGTAAAAATGATTAACGTGTGTTAATCCACAATATAACATAATGGGGAGCCTTCACAAATAGGAATCAACTCCCCAGTAAACTGAAATAATAAAAAGAGGCTTTAAAATTATTTTTAAATGAAGGGAAGAACAGAACCAGGATGAAGGAACAGGATACTATGAGAAAGAGATGACGGTGGCCAGGAGTAAGTGGCTACAGTGAAGACGGTGAGGCAATCGGAGTCAAGTCATGTGTGAAGGAACAGCTTACACTAACTGCTGATCAACTGAACACAGAAGAGAAGAATCAAGAACTCCTAGGCTTTAGCTTAAGCAACTACAGGGATGCTCTGCCCTCTACTGAAACGAAACAGACTGGGGGAGGAAGAGCTTTGGGGAGGGAGGGAGGGAGAGTCCCATATGTATAATTGGGATGCCTGTTAAACATCCACGTAGAGACATCAAGAAGGAGGCTGCAATGTTTAAATCTAGAGCTTAGGTGAGAACACAGGTTAGAGATGTTGAATTCAGGCATCACCAACACAGAAATAATATTTAATAGCCTTGTCAGTTACTACCTATTTGTTCTTCAAGATCCAACTTCAGAGGACATCCTATAGCACTTTTTGAACATGGCCTCTTACAAAGAGTGATGGGATCCTGGCTCTCTCTCACACACTCTGTATCTCTCTTACACTGTAACTTTGTTTATTATCTGTCTCCCCATTATCCCAAACACCTAGCCCAGGATGTGGCAGACAACCAGGAATCAGTAGTAAGTTTATTCAGTTCCTGGATGAATGACTGCCCTAAAGCTCTAAGTGCTAGCCCCTAGCACAACATTTTAGAAAAGTGGACACTCCAAGATATTTACTAACTGAATAAAAGAGCTAACCTTCTGAGCAGCTAGACTTTGACTGCTCTCACTCAGAGCCAAAGCTGTAAAACACTGGATACACTCGTCCAGGTCTGTTTGAGGTAAAGAAGCCAGCAAGTGTCTGAGCTCTTCTTCAGTGGAAGAATCCTGAAATAAAGGGAAAAAATTCTTCATAATTAAACTCAACAATTGAGTATAATGAAAAGCACCCAAAGAATCTAAGCCAAAACAAAACAGTAGAGGTAAATCAGTGCTTACAGTCTGGAAGCCGGTTACCCACCCGGGTAAAAGAGGACTGTTTAATTCTGAATTCCATACTTTCATGTCTACTACCTCAGCCTGAAAGACCTATTGCAATTTATCGCTCAAGATTTCACCTCATGGGCCACTTAACATCTTGACTCAAAATGAATTATTACATTCTCTCTAATTAAAGCTGGCTTTTTAATATCCATAACTGGTTCCTATTATTCTGATTTTCACTAATAACTTACATCTAGTATATATTTTTTCTGTTTTTCAAAAAAATCATGGCAAAGTTTTCAGAATTTCACTTTCCAGGAAAGCCTAGGAAAAGCGCTTAAGAAACATCCTCTAATATCTTTATTAATGGTTAACAATTAATATCCATGTATAGTAATACAGGGAGACCTGGCGTGCTGCAGTCCATGGGGTCTCAAAGAGTTGGACACAACTTGGCGACTGAACAACAACATGGTAATACATTAGTATCTAAATGCAGTGGTTCTCCAAGGGCTGTTTTGCACCCTAGGAAATATTTAGAAATATCTGGAGATATTTTTGGTTGTTACAACTGGGGGGTGCTACTATCATCCAGGGAGTAGCTGCCACTGTGTACAGAACAGCTTCCAACAACAAAGAATTATTTGACCCAAAATGTCAGTAGTGTTGAGATTGAGAAAAACTGATCTATAGCGATCTTAGTTCAGTTCAGTTCAGTCCAGTCGCTCAGTCGTGTCCGACTCTTTG
>SJYA01009608.1:0-14576 GCA_006410615.1 Neotragus moschatus
TTGGACTGTGAAGAAGGCTGAGCACCGAAGAATTGATGCTTTTGAACTGTGGTGTTGGAGAAGACTCTTGAGAGTCCCTTGGACTGCAAGGAGATCCAACCAGTCTATTCTGAAGGAGATTGGCCCTGGGATTTCTTTGGAAGGAATGATGCTAAAGCTGAAACTCCAGTACTTTGGCCACCTCATGTGAAAAGCTGACTCATTGGAAAAGACTCTGATGCTGGGAGGGATTGGGGGCAGGAGGAGAAGGGGACGACAGAGGATGAGATGGCTGGATGGCATCACCGACTCGATGGGTGTGAGTCTGAGTGAACTCCAGGAGTTGGTGATGGACAGGGAGGCCTGGCGTGCTGTAATTCACGGGGTGGCAAAGAGTTGGACACGACTGAGTGATTGAACTGAACTGAAGTTAATGAAGGGAATGATATCTATCTTTCATGCTAATTCCAACCAGCTTCCTCTAATTTGGAGAGAAATTATCAAAACAAAAACAAAAACAAAACCCTCGCATTGTGTTGTTGTAATGTTGTTCAGTCACTAAGTCATGTCTGACTCTTTATGACACCATGGACTGCAGCACACCAGGCTTCCCTGACTTTCCTCCCCTGGAGTTTGTTCAAATTCATGTCCATTGAGTTGGTGATACCATCCAACAATCTTATCCTCTATCACTCCCTTCTTCTGCCTTCAGTCTTTCCCAGCATCAGGGTCTTTTCCAATGAGCTGGCTCTTTATTGGAGCTTCAGCATCTGTGACTTCATCTCAAATATTCTATGCTGCCCTAGAAATCCATGTCTCTAAAATGCTAGACATGTTCTAAATGACACATTTTTCACGCCAATTTTATGGAAAGATTCATACGTGCAAGGTCTGCCAGTTCTCTTATACAGCTCTAATACTGTCCTCTTAGGAATGAAAGGAAGGCTTCCATTTTGCTGGCTTTGTCCTACTAACCCGCCTCTAAAAAATATTACAAAGCAAGCAAACAATCACAGAGAGACAACAGAATCAACCAATCAAAAATTCCTAAAACATCAAGTGCTTGGGAGCCTCTGATGTTTATTGTTGGGTGTGAGTTGCTTGCAATCTCAGGCTGTTTTTAATTGCTCCCAGTTGCCACTTTGCACTGAACAAACAGACTAAACCTTTNAAAAAAATTACAAAGCAAGCAAACAATCACAGAGAGACAACAGAATCAACCAATCAAAAATTCCTAAAACATCAAGTGCTTGGGAGCCTCTGATGTTTATTGTTGGGTGTGAGTTGCTTGCAATCTCAGGCTGTTTTTAATTGCTCCCAGTTGCCACTTTGCACTGAACAAACAGACTAAACCTTTGTCCAGATCATGTGTGATAGAGCGATATTTTCATTCTCTGTTATAATGCCAGCAATGAACATTAGCTTTCCCTCTGGCTCTTGCTAATTTCCAGGGATTTTGCTGCGATTTGGAGAATCCCCCTGGAGCCCATGGTTTCCAGACTCTGTTGGTTTCGTGGCACCGCTCTCAGATTGCCCTCCTACCCTTTGCTAATATCATATCTGCAATCACTGCTCCACTTTGCTGTGATTTTAATTAGTGGACATGTGGTATCTTTTAATATTCTTCTGCACATTGAAGCTTCTGAGCCCTTGTTACCAACCCGTGCCTCAATATAATTTAGAAGCTATGGCTTCATAAGCAAGTCCTCCAATCTTTGGATATTAAATTTTCAAATTAATCTCTGCTGTTTGCATCACTGGTGATTATCTTGGCCTAAATTACGCATCGTTCTTAAAGTTAGAAAACAACAGCCCTTCCCATCTGACAGTAGATCTATGCAGATAACCTTATATCTAAGAAGATTGTTTTAAATCCTCTATGGTTATAAATAGGGGTATCTGGGACCCTAGCCATGTTTGCTCTCATCCCATACACGACTACCACAAGAGCAAAATTGATCTTGTGAATTCTTTCCTGATCTATCTTGCGGCTTCCCATTGTCTTCAGGAAAAACCCAAGCCCCCATTTATCCTTCAAAAGATAAATAGTTTAAATATCAGGTGAGAATGATATGACTATAATTGTATTATTAGGGAAAAAATGTATGGGGCTAACCCATAGTTGTGTTTCCTGTTGTTCTTCAAAGGGAGATTATATGGTATAGTGTGGTGCACACAATCGCTGGAGTGAGGGGGCTCAGATTCATATCTAGTATTTGATATTTTCTACTTGCTCCATTTCTAGTAAATTGCTTCCCTTTTCTACGCATCCATTTTTTATCATCAGAATTCATGGGGTTGCTATGCCAGCATGTACTAATTCTCAAAAGGCAACTTTTCTTTCCCACCAAGTTGTCCCCTTAGATATTTACTCAGGAACAACCCTTAAAGACTAAATGATTGAATTTAAATATGGGCAGTCAAGAAATATAAATTAAAAAGTCTTGGAATTTTTTTTTTTTTTTTTTTTTTGTTTTACTTCTGGTAGCAGAGTTGAGAGGAGCAAACAACATTCAGGAACTAAACATACAGAAAGAAGGTGAAATTAGATACTTTATCCAATATCCCATATGTGGTTCTGTGATGTCTTCCAAACTGGGGTCAGGATCTGTTCTCTTGGTTTCATGGGGGCTCCTTGGCTCCCGGCTTAGAAATGCTATAATTATAATCAGTACAACCTGATTATAATCTCTTCGTTTTGAAGTATCCAAGTGAAGCCACCATCCCATCAAATTATCCAACAGTCTTCTGGCAAGAAAGAACAAGACAACCTGCAACTTTTTGATTTCTAAAAAGTATGATAACACAGGGCTTTCCCGGTGGCACAGCAATCAAATATCAGTGGAAATGTGGATTGATCAAGTTTCCACACAGCTATGGTTTACCATTAAGCTCAAGTCAAAGTATGACTAAAAAGGGGAGGCTGAGAATTCAAACAAAAATTATTCCCTGTCCCTGTGTTTGACAATACCAGAAAGAGTCATAATCTTCTCTCTTTGGGCTAAATAACTCTGAGATATTGTATGCTTATCTATTTCTCTGCTAAACATCACTGAGAATATAAAAAATATATAATACTAATTTAACTGCTCGCTCTAGGAAATACTTGCTGGTGGAAGATAAGCCTGTGAACCAACTACACAGCTTACTTATAGAGAATGATACACTCTCCTCATCAAGAGTTACTTCAAGACCCACACGTCGTCACTGTGCTCATCAATCCAAAACTATGATGTCACCATCTCTGCCCTCTCCCAGTGAATTTCCATCTTGTAAGACCTGCCTTATATTCACACCCGAGGTCCCAAAACCTCATTGCTGCTGTGTTCGGCTGCTAAGTTGTGTCTGACTCTTTGTGACCCCATGGACTGCAGTAAGCCAGGCTTCCCTGTCCTACTCTACCTCCCAGAGTTTGCTCAAATCCATATCCATTGATTTGGTGATGCTACTTACCTATCTCATCCTCTGCTTGCCCTTTTGCCTTCAGTTTTTCCCAGCATCAGGCTCTTTCTCAGTGAGCCAGCTCCTCGCATCAGGGGGCCAAATCGTCGGAGCTGTGACATCAGTGGTTCCAATAAATATTCAGGGTTGAAGGACTGACTGGTTTCATCTCCTTGCTGTCCAAGGGACTCTCAAGAGTCTTCTCCCCCGTCACAGTTCAGAAGCATCAATTCTTTGGCACTCAGCCTTCCCTATGGTCCAACTCTCACATCTGTGCAAGGACAACTGGAAAAACCATAGCTTTGACTATATGGACATTTGTCAGCAAAGTGATGTCTCAGCTTTTTAATATGCTGTCAAGGTTTGTCATAGTTCTCCTTTCAAGGAGCAATTGCATTTAATTTCATGGCTGCAGTCACTATCTGCAGTGATTTGGGAGCCTAGGAAAATAAAATCTGTTACTGCTTCTCCATTTCCCCCTTCTATTTGCCATGAAAATATGGGAACAGATGCCATGATCTTGGTTTTTTTAATGCTGAGCTTTAAGCCAGCTTTTTCACTCTCCTTTCTCACCCTCATCAAGAGGCTCTTTAGTTCCTCTTCACTTTATGCCAGTAGACCTTACATACTTCTATTTTTAAAACAGCACTAAGATTCTGTCTTCCTTCTTGCACTAAATCTAATAAATTTACCTTTTCTTGATTAACTGACTCTTTGGTGGTCTTTTGGGGAATCAATAGTTGACTCCATAAAGTAAGTTCCTCAGTCACGTTTGACTCTTTTGCAGCCCTATGGACTTCAGCCTGCCAGGTTCCTCTTCCATGGGATNCATCACTGAGAATATAAAAAATATATAATACTAATTTAACTGCTCGCTCTAGGAAATACTTGCTGGTGGAAGATAAGCCTGTGAACCAACTACACAGCTTACTTATAGAGAATGATACACTCTCCTCATCAAGAGTTACTTCAAGACCCACACGTCGTCACTGTGCTCATCAATCCAAAACTATGATGTCACCATCTCTGCCCTCTCCCAGTGAATTTCCATCTTGTAAGACCTGCCTTATATTCACACCCTAGGTCCCAAAACCTCATTGCTGCTGTGTTCGGCTGCTAAGTTGTGTCTGACTCTTTGTGACCCCATGGACTGCAGTAAGCCAGGCTTCCCTGTCCTACTCTACCTCCCAGAGTTTGCTCAAATCCATATCCATTGATTTGGTGATGCTACTTACCTATCTCATCCTCTGCTTGCCCTTTTGCCTTCAGTTTTTCCCAGCATCAGGCTCTTTCTCAGTGAGCCAGCTCCTCGCATCAGGGGGCCAAATCGTCGGAGCTGTGACATCAGTGGTTCCAATAAATATTCAGGGTTGAAGGACTGACTGGTTTCATCTCCTTGCTGTCCAAGGGACTCTCAAGAGTCTTCTCCCCCGTCACAGTTCAGAAGCATCAATTCTTTGGCACTCAGCCTTCCCTATGGTCCAACTCTCACATCTGTGCAAGGACAACTGGAAAAACCATAGCTTTGACTATATGGACATTTGTCAGCAAAGTGATGTCTCAGCTTTTTAATATGCTGTCAAGGTTTGTCATAGTTCTCCTTTCAAGGAGCAATTGCATTTAATTTCATGGCTGCAGTCACTATCTGCAGTGATTTGGGAGCCTAGGAAAATAAAATCTGTTACTGCTTCTCCATTTCCCCCTTCTATTTGCCATGAAAATATGGGAACAGATGCCATGATCTTGGTTTTTTTAATGCTGAGCTTTAAGCCAGCTTTTTCACTCTCCTTTCTCACCCTCATCAAGAGGCTCTTTAGTTCCTCTTCACTTTATGCCAGTAGACCTTACATACTTCTATTTTTAAAACAGCACTAAGACTCTGTCTTCCTTCTTGCACTAAATCTAATAAATTTACCTTTTCTTGATTAACTGACCCTTTGGTGGTCTTTTGGGGAATCAATAGTTGACTCCATAAAGTAAGTTCCTCAGTCACGTTTGACTCTTTTGCAGCCCTATGGACTTCAGCCTGCCAGGTTCCTCTTCCATGGGATTTGCCAGGCAAGAATACTGGAGCGGGTTGCCATTTCCTCCTCCAGGGGATCTTCCAGACCCAGGAACTGAACTGGTGTCTCCTGCATCTCCTGCATTGCAGGCAGATTCTCCGCTGAGCCACCTGGGAAGCCCTATAAAGAACTTTGTTACAAGTCTAATTGTATTTAACTTGTAAAAAATCTGCCTTCCACTTTTAAACTTTTCATTTATTTCCCTAATTTTTAAATATTTTTTGAGCAACAGGGGTGATCTAGTTATGGAAAATAGTCCATCCCTGCTTTTATCCAACATACATGCTGGTCAGTAAAGAAATCTATTTATTTTTAGGTGAAAAAAAATAATTATGTAACTACAGTTGTGTTAAGTGCATTAAAGGGAAGCTGCAGAGTGCTAAGAAATCGTGTCACAAGGGAACCTCCTTTAGCTTTGCATAGAGGTGCATGCGGAAGAGGAGGAGCATTTGAAGTTGGACGAAAATCCCAAGTGGAGAGGTACGACTGGCAGAAGTGATAGGATGTCCAACGGGCCAGTGTCGGAACAATCTCGGTTTGGTACAGAGACAGGGTGAAGGCCCACTGAGTGTGCTCACGGGCAGTGGGTAAGAACCTCACCAGGGGTCGTGTTAATCAGAATGATCAGGCATGGGAACGATACTTGTATGTTAGTTGGTGAAGCCTGTTCTGCTGATTCTAGCAAGTCTCTGACTCTAAGATGTGCAGCGTTTCACACCCCACATCTGGAGATCTTGTCCGTGTCAGCAGGGTTTTGCTCTCTCTTCTGCAGCCATCTGATCCCTCTCTCTACTTTTACCTTCTTCTCATGCTTTACCTGACTTCTTCAACTCCTGTGTTTGTTCTGTTCCTTTTGCTCTACTTTATCTAGGGCAGGGTCCCAGCAGCAAATATTTCACCTTGTTCAGAGCCTCTTGGGGGCTGGAAGAGTTCTTGCCTCCATGGTGCAAGTCCTTTGACTTTAAAAGGCCTTTAAAAGGCCATAGTCAATGAACTCTTTCTATAGCTTAAGTAACCTAATGCATTATTGACTCTTTCCAGACGTGAGGTTCCCACTGCTGCCAGCCTTAATGAAGGAACCTTTCCTAGTTCACAAAAGTTAATGGGTCTCTGGCTTTGTTCAACTTCTTCCTGGAGTGGCTTGCTCCTTGGGGAAGTGTGATTGCCTCAAGTGCATCTCAAATTCGAGGTGATTTCTCCTGCAGGAACATGAAAGGCATGCATGTTCATGTAGGACTATGGTAGCTGTTTGGAATTTGCTAGGTGTTCATGTTACTGGACAATGAGATTCATGTTTTTCACACAAATCCTCAATGTTTTCCATTATAAAGTTTAACACAGGATTTAAAAAACTTTATTTGAAAAGGGAAACTGTATGTGCAACCAATCCTTACTTATAGACCCAGTGTATAAACCAGACAAAAAGCAAAGCAGCTCTGCTGAAGGTAAGGGAAGGACTGACAGCTACCATACTACCTACCCACTTAGTGCTGCCAACTTCCCAGAACCACAGAAGGACCCTAGGTTGAAACAACTCTGCTTAACCCTGGGTTGGGACAACACAGATGACTGAAGAAACCAAAGCTCATCTGTAATAAGTGTTTAAACATGCTCAACAAAATGAGGCAAACTTTCTTTTACCTGCATAGCCCAGCCTTTCAGAACAAAAGTGAAATCCCCCCAGGGCCATGGATGAAGATGGAACCGTAAACGAGAGTAGAAATGCAGGTGCTAATGGACAGGGAGGCCTGGTGTGCTGCGATTCATGGGGTCGCAGAGAGTCGGACATGACTGAGCGACTGAACTGAACTGAACTGAACAGAATGCCATACCTGGGAGAGAGTGTGGCCCTAAACTAGAGACCAGTGAGTTTAACACGTATTCAGAGACAGCAGATAAAACTTGGGCCCACCAAGGGTAAAGATGAGAAGTGATTTTAAGTTCCATTAAACTGGAACTGCCTCATGAAACCAGAGCATGCTGAAGCCACCCTTCAGCTTTTACTATGAAGTCAAGGAACACATTCACCTGCCACTAGTCTCTGGGTGGAAAAAGCATCCTCCAAGAATCTGTGAAATTAAAAGGATAACCCTGTTTCACTTTTGAGTGTAAGGTTTGCATTTAAACCTCTTTATGATTTGTTAAGCCACGAGATTTGCTATTAATATACTAATGATCCCTGGTCTTTGGTCTTCGTTGGGTACTTGGAAAATTCCTACAGAGTTTCTTGCTAAATCCATATGCCCTTAGCTAAGACTTTAAAGGAAGAAGAGCTTAGAACTTCAAGTCACAAAAGGAAATGATCATGTGAAAATAATCCAGCACGAACAAGAGACAACAGATACAAGAAATAGCCGATATAGATCTATCTGCTATCATTTCGATTAATAGAAACATATGATGTCAAGCATAAAATATATATGTTTTGTAAATAAGGACACACAAAGGGAATTAAAATCATAAGAAATTACCAAAATACCTGAAAAATATCAAGATTTAAAAAATATTAATACAGTCACTTAATAGAAAATGCTTATCAGGTAGAATAGTAGTTTAGACACAGCCAGAGAGAGAATTTGCTTGTGGCTTCTCTTGTGGCTCAGCTGGTAAAGAATCCACCTGTGCTGCAGGGAACCTGGGTTTGATCCCTGGGTTGGGAAGATCCCCTGGAGAGGAAAAGGCTACCCACTCCAGTATTCTGGCCTAGAGAATTCCATGGGCTGTATAGTCCATGGGGTAGCAAAAAGTTGGACATGACTGAGCAACTTTAAAGAAAGAAGAAGAAAAGAGAATTGATGTACAGACTGGGCTCCTTGAGCTTTCCTGGAGGCTCAGTGGTGAAGAACCTGCCTGCCAATGCAGGAAAGACGAGTTTGCTTCCTGGGTTGGGGAAGATCCCTACAGAAGGGAATAGCAGCCACTCCAGTATTCTTGCCTGGAGAATCTCGTGGACAGATGAGCCTGGCAGGCTACAGTCCATGAGGTCACAAAGAGCCTGACATAGTGAGCGGCTGACACACATACACAAGGAGACCCAGATTAAAGCAGATGCTACTTCTTGCATACATTCTTGTCTTTAACATCCAGTTAGCAAAACAGCTCTAAAATTCTTTGATATTAGAAGGCTTCTATAACTTTTCCTCAGAGACAAATGCCCATTTGCTAATAGACTGTGTAATTTTTTGGGGGGGATGGTGGTAAAGTAGAAAGGAATGGCTTTATTGCTTTGCCACACAAAGAGGAATGCATGACAAAGGGGTCATACCCTTCAAACACTGTGCATCCCCCTAGGCCCCAGATCAGATAAGACTCTGTCTTTTGATCTGACATTTCTGACTTTATAACATAACATTTCCTTATATATGACCTTGTCTGCAACCTGTTTTAATGGGCATGAGATACGTTAATATCAGTTCAGTCACTCAGTTGTGTCTGACTCTTTGTAACCCCATGGACTGCAGCACACCAGGCCTCCGTGTCCATCACCAACTCCCAGAGCTCACTCAAACTCATGTCCATCGAGTCAGTGATGCTATCCAACCATCTTATCCTCTGACATCCCCTTTTCCTCCCACCTTCAATCTTTCCCAGCATCAGGGTCTTTTCAAATGAGTTAGTTCTTCGCATCAGGTGGCCAAAGTATTGGAGCGTTAGCTTCAGCATCAGTCCTTCCAAAGAACACCCAGGACTGATCTCCTTTAGGATTCACTGGTTTGATCTCCTTGCAGTTCAAGGGACTCTCAAGAGTCTTCTCCAATACCACAATTCAAAAGTATCAATTCTTCAGCACTCAGCTTTCTTTATAGTCCAACTCTCACATCCATACATGACTATGGGAAAAACCATAGCCTTGACTAGATGGACCTTTGTTGGCAAAGTAATGTGTCTGCTTTTTAATATGCTGTCTAGGTGGGTCATGGCTTTTCTTCCAAGGAGCAAGCATCTTTTAATTTCATGGCTGCATACATTAATATCTGTATGGACAAAGAATGGTTAGCAAAATTCCTATTTGTGAAAGAAACTTAACTCACGCAAAAACTGCTAAACTGTCAACTTTCACACTTTTCTGAAAGCTAACAATCTCCTAGGCCCTCCTGGAACAGCAAATAGTATGCACTATTTCTTTTAATTTTAATAATCACCTTCATAAATATGTACCTTTTTGTTTTCACTTTACAGATAAAGAGAATGAGGTCTGTGGAGGCCAAGCGAACTATTCTAATATAAGCAGATCCCAGTCTCAAACAGCAAAGCTCATGCACTCGATCATTACACCACACTGGATGCCTTTTCTTGAATCCTGAATCACGATCAACGTTTCAACAGGTTTAACATTGAAATTCTGAGCACCCATGCTGGACTGATAAGAACAGCTGCCAAATAAGTTTGACTGCTTTGTTTGTTTTATTTATTGTTTACAAAATCCAGCAGTAAAGAATAGAAACTAACAGGAAAATTCAAACCTACCACCTCCTGGTAGGGTCAGCTGTTCTATTAAAACATAGCTGCTGGAAACTCTCAATTCAAATTTGACCTGAGGTTCAACTTTTGGCAAAAATATGTCTCTCCCCAGGCTCCTCTGAGACCTCCTCAGCTACACAGAACAGGGGTTGTGTTTAAGGACAATGAGCTCCTCGCTGGGAAAGAGACAGTGGGGGGAGGAAGGACAGGGGATTATAGGGAGCAACTTCCTTGTCAGGGTAAATATAAAATAAGTGTCAGAAAGGAAACAGAGAGCACTGCAGGACTTCGGTGCAGAGAGGGCTCCACCGAAGGAATAATAACAAAAATTGATTTTAAGGGGTATGTCCATCTCTTTTATTTTTCTAAACAGCAAACCTTTTTCTGGATCTTTAGGACCAGATAAAGAAAAAGCAAAATATCCATGTGTTTACAGCTTTATGGTCTTCTAGGTTGCCTTTCTGCTGAATTTCTGTTACTACTAATTTTATCAAGATAATCACTATTTATTCAGCTACTATTTTCTGAGCTCTTTGCACATGGCTGGTACTGAGCTAGTTTCTTTAGTTGTATTACTGCATGTTCTGTGAGGTAACCGTTGATGTTTTCATTTTGTAGACAGGGAAGTGAAACTGAGAGGTTAACTTGTTAATGGAAGGACTGGAAATCAGGTCCCTCTTTCTGTGACCCATTCTTCTAATCAGCAGGATATACTATACCTGTCCACATCAACAGGTATCAAGTAACTTTACCAAAGAGGGTGATATGGTAAATAGTTTTGAGAAATGCCAGGTTAATAATAATTAAACTGTTTAAACATGAAAATGTGCATGCGAGATCCCCCAAAGGAGGAGGAAATGTGGACTTATTTCCCAAATTTATTTGACTCATGGGTCTTTTTACACAGCACATCTCATAAGATAACTGTTCTGCAGAACAAACATTGGAAAGTGCTTTTACACGCTGATAGTTCAATGGAGTAAACTCTACTTAATTATTTCCAAAACATAGGTTCTCATAGTAAGCAAAATCAGACAATCAGCCCTCTTGGAGAACATTATCTTGACCAGACTTCTTTCTGCCAGCACGCACGGAACATCTGGAAGAGACCTGTCTTCATCTAACTCCGTGCTATGTGGGGAATGCTAATGGCATTCACATTTTCCTTTGCAGCCAGTTTCATGATTCTCTTTCTCATTTTTTTTCCCCCTTGAACACTAAAGGACATTTTTATTCGACCAGAGACATTCAACAGAACCACTCAAAGGGTATCTTTTAGAGTCCTTTCTGTGAACGCAACTTTCAAAACTACAACATGGGAAAAAATTATACAAAAAATTAAAAAAAGCAAACTGAGATGTGACTTAATAAATTTTATCAAACAATGAAGGTAAAGTTACCTAACTTCTCACCAGCCAGCCATTCCTAACGTGGTTTCCCTGACCTGGAGTAAGCATACAACTGATAATCACAACTTGCTTCTGCCCACACTCCCTTCAAGCCACCAGTCATTACTTCCATGGATGTGTTAATAATCAATGGAATGAAATGGGAGAAAGAATGATTGAATGTGGAAAAGAGCTGCTCTCGGACAGATGTGGAGAAAGAGGCCCAAAATGTGGAAGGGAAGTGAGGGTTCTGTCTTTGTTCAATACTGGACCTAGGAAACAGCCTATGGAATTTCCCAGCTCTTTAACTGGCTCTGTGTTTATAGATAAAGAGAGAAAGAGGGAGAAATCTATTCACTCTGCCCTTTGAGACTTCAGAACTCTTACAAATAACACAGCGACTCCTGGACGCTGGAATCATAAAATCCGTGAGTAATGTGACCCTGAAGATCACCAATGTGAGGATTTTAAACGTCGCATTCCATGGGCCACAGGTGAGGTGCAAAAGGGCCTCTGGAGAGAAGAGCCTCAGACCCGCATTATCCACTTCAGGGGACACAGACTCATGCTCCTATGGGGGAAAATGAGATTTCATTAAAGTAGGACTTCAGTCAACATGGTGCTCGGAGTTCATGCCATTATTTCCATGATCTATATAAAACACCCGAAGTGTCACAAAATAGGCTTTTAATTGCATTATTAGAGAGGCATATTCAAATAAAGGCTGGGAGGATTATAAGAAAGGCTGACAACAGGTAGGATTTGGCCAAAAGCAGCAGAGGCTCCAGAGATTTGCAGGTAAGTGTGGGCGGCAGGAGTAGGCACAGGAGAAGCAGTGGGGCAACACCCCTAGACAGGAACACCAAGCGCACACGGGGAGAAGGAAGCTGACAGGCTCTGTGAACCATACTCACCCCTCTCGGCACTCTGAACAAGCAGCTGTGATCAGAGGAGCCACTTCCAGGGGAGAGACACGGCAGAAACTGAACGGCCAGTAATTCTGGACAGACAGTGGGAGAAAGTCTTCTCCTGCTGCTGCATATCACCCAATTCTTAATCTTACTGGAAACAGCAAAGGGACGAGCTTAGTAGAAGCTTCTGGCCTAGAAGGGTCAGCTGACCATCATGAGGTTTAACTCAAGTGTGAGCTTAAGCTTATGGGCAAGGATTACAAAAATGTGAGCACTAGTACTATAAAAGGGACACCATAGAGAAACACAGAGCTGATAGGAAAAGCAGAAAAGAAGTTTATAGTAAGCATAATTAATATTCTTGGTAAAAAAAGAAAGTAAAAACTCGCTTGAAGCAATACGAAGAGACTGTATAAAACAAGCATTTTCATCTTTGTAATGGTATGAAAATGGTACATGGAAATAAAGGTAGGAACAAGAAGACAGACTGACTGAATAGTAGAATAGTGAAGTTAATTGGTGATNAGAAAGTAAAAGCTCGCTTGAAGCAATACGAAGAGACTGTATAAAACAACTAGCATTTTCATCTTTGTAATGGTATGAAAATGGTTGTATAATGGAAATAAAGGTAGGAACAAGAAGACAGACTGACTGAACAGTAGAATAGTGAAGTTAATTGGTGATTTGGAAGCTGGAAAAGTCTCCCAGGATGTATCTCTGCTACATGAGACACACACCCAGATCCCCTTCAAAAAGGATAAATCCAGCTACAATGGGAATGCTTAACTGCCTGTCTTCACTGTTGGCACTGTAAGTGGCTACCTTAGCTTCTGAGTCAAGGTCATCACGCTATTCTCAGATCAGCCCGCAGCCAATGATTTATCAAGACAGTGGTGATGTGCAGCTCTTCTGAGGAGCAGTTTGCTCTGGAGTATCTTTTGGGATGACAAGGACAGTCTAGAAAGTATAGTATTCTGACAGCCCCCCTTTCCTTTGACCCCACCATGACCTTTTGATAATGCCAGTGTTTCATCAAAGTTTTTGCACTCCTAATTCCACCACAATATCTGATTCCTGGAAGATCAAAGCTGCCACAGCATCAGGAGGGTGTAAGGAGATGGAAAATATAAAAAGAAGCTGCGAAACATGGGGCATTAACACACACGTGTGGAGGCAGAACATGTGAATGTATTACAAAACAAATTTAAATAAGGATGACTCAGCCAACTAAACTGTAATTTAAATATGAGAGATTTTAAATTATAATTTAGTTGGCTGAGTCATCCTTATTTAAATTTATTTTGTAATACATTCACATAGAATAATGATATTTACAGACAAACCAGGATTTAGGAAATTACCAGCACAAGTATTTCTGAATAATGATTAGAACATATGCTTAAAGAATAGTGAATATAAAAGGAAGTAATGATGGGTAATAAGTACTTATGAGGAAAGAAAATAATGACATGTTGTTGTTTGCATAGGACATAAAAAATTATATATATATATTATATATATATATATTTTTTTTCTATAACAATCTGGAATTAAAATTCCAGTGATTCCAACTAGGTGATGAGTTGGAGAGGAGAGCATAACTAAATTTTGTGTCTTGGATAGATGGAAGCTATAGATATTAACATTAGATGTTGTTAGAAAAAAAATAAAATGCTTAGTAAAAATTTAGGGAGAGCACAAAAATAATAGCAACAGAACATGTAACTTTCAAACTAGAACAGGGAAAAATAGAAACAAAACTATTGATTTAATAGAAGCAGAAAAGAAAGGTTTTTTTAATAGAAAAAAATAGTGAAGAAAAATTTAATAAAAAGAGATCCAGTAATATGCTACTTATAAGAAATATTTCTTTCAAAATGAAAAGGGAAAACATATATATCAAGACACATACTATAAAAAAAATGGTTTGAAAGCAAAGGGCTTTGAAAGCAAGGGGCTTCCCTGGTGGATGAGATGGTAAAGAATCTGCCTGCAATGCAGGAGACCAAGGTTTGATCCCTGAGTTGGGAAGCTATCTTGGAAAAGGAAATGGCAACTCAATCCAGTATTGTTGCCTGGAAAATCCCATGGACAGAGGAGCCAGATGGGCTACTGTCCATGGGGTTGAAAAGAGTCAGACACAACTAAGTGACTAACACTAACTAACTGGATAGCAATATTAATATCAGGTAAATTGCAATTTAGGGCTAACAAAGTGAGAAAAGAGAATATTTATATGAATAAACCTAACAATAGACCAAGAAGATGAAACATGTAGCGTGAACTTTGTGTCCACCTGACAAGATGGACAGATCAAGGCCCAGTGAAGTTTC
>SJYA01009610.1:8269-23191 GCA_006410615.1 Neotragus moschatus
TTTTTTTTCTTTGGCTCTGTCCCTTCATTCTTTCTGGAGTTATTTCTCCACTGATCTCCAGGAGCATATTGGGCACCAACCCACTTGAGGAGTTCATCTTTCAGTGTCTTATCTTTTTGCCTTTTCATACTGTTCATGGGGTTCTCAAGGCAAGAATACTGAAGTGGTTTGCCATTCCCTTCTCCAGTAGACCACATTTTATCAGAACTCTCCACCATGACCTGACCATCTTGGGTGGCCCCACACGGCATGGCTTAGTTTCATTGAGTTAGACAATGCTGTTGTCCATGTGATTAGATTGGCTAGTTCTTGATTCTGGTTTCAATCTGTCTACCCTCTGATGCCCTCTCTCAGTGCCTACCAAGTTAGTGGGGTTTCTCTTACCTTGGACTTAGGGTATTTCCTCACAGCCGCTGCTCCTGACCTGGGACGTAGGGTATCTCCTCACAGTCGCTCACCACTCCAGCACCATGCAGTCAGTCAATCCTAAAGGAAATCAATCCTAAATACTCACTGAAGGAGTGATGCTGAAGCTGAAGCTCCAATACTTTGGCCATCTAATACAAAGAATCTACTCACTGGAAAAGACCGTGATGCTGGGAAAGGTTGAGGGCAGGAAAAGAAGGGGATGACAAAGGATGAGATGGTTGGATGGCATTACTGACTCAACGGACGTGAAAGTTACTCAGTCGTGTTCGACTCTTTGTGACTCCATGGACTATACAGTCCATGGAATTCTCCAGGCCAGAATACTGGAGTGGGTAGCCTGTCCCTTCTCCAGGGGATCTTCCAAACCCAGGGACTGAACCTAGGTCTCTCACATTGCAGGTGGATTCTTTACCAGCTGAGCCACAAGGGAAGCCCAAGAATACTGCAGTTGGTAACCTATCCCTTCTCCAGAGGATCTTCCCAACCCAGGAAATGAACCAGGGTCTCTTGCATTACAGGTGGATTCTTTACCAACTGAGCTATCAGAGAGATTTAGACAAATTCAATGAGATGGTGAAGGGCAGGGACATCTGGTATGCTGTAGTCCATGGGGTCACAGAGAATTGGACACAACTGATTGACTGAACACGAACAGGGCAAAGCTGCTATTGCTAGTGTCAGAAAGCACTAATTTCCACAAGGAATATGATTATTGCCAATCTTAATGCCAGAAAGACTGAAGTACTTTACACCATCGAGTATCCCATTTTCTTCAATGAAGTGCTTTCTTAGGAGAGCTCAGGACCTCTTCACTCTTGGAGCTCAAATTAGGTGCTGACTACACAAGGGCTCTTTCTCTCTTCAAAATCCTCAGAAACTTTGCCTTTACACCCAGGGGTTGTTCAGACAACATTTATACTTAATTGGACTGCAATCTTTTCTCAGTCTCAGTATCTGGTGGTGGGAGGGGGGAGTGTAACTGGTTATCAGAGGAGTAGCTATTGTATTTGTGGATTTTGATTTATTTATTCACAACATATTTATGGAATGCTTACTAAATATCAAGTTTTAGATTTCAATATACAAAGGAAGATGGTTTCTATTCTAAAAGAGTTCATATAATCCAAGGGAAGAGATGGGAAGAAACAAGAGACAAGAGATACACTGGAGATATACTAATATATTTGAGAGAGATAAATGCTATAATTAAAAGGGTCAGAAAAAGATGTTCATGCTCTGCATTCTGTGCATGCATGCTCAGTTGTAACCAACTCTTTGTGACACCATGGACTGCAGCGGCCAGGCTCCTCTGTATATAGGATTCTCCAGGCAAGAATAGTGGAGTGAGTTGCCATGCCCTCCTCCAGGGGATCTTTCTGATCTAGGGACCAAACCTGAATCTCCTGCATTGGCAAGTGGATTCTTTACCATTGAGTCACCTAGGAAATATCAACTTGGAAACAACTTATGGCTAATTAACACCACATACATTGAGACTGTTTCTTTATTTGGACTTAATATGTTTTTCCTACTTCCTGGTTTCTGTTGGTGGTAGGTACTATTGTCTGATTTACGCAGTTTCAATGTTGTTTAATATCATCTGGTGTCCTCAACCCTGTTCATTTTAAAACTTATCTTTACCCAACACCATTTTCTTATACTCCTCTAGACCTTCCATCAAAAGAGTAAAATATTGACTTTAAAAGTTACATAGAAAAAACAGATATGCTTTAAAAATGAAGAGGCAAGGTATTGTATTAGTTTCCCAAGACTTCAGTAACAAATTAACACAAACTTGGTGGCTTAAAACAACACGTGGTTTATGTTTTGTTTTCTTCTTACAGTTCCAGAGGCCAGAAATTTGAAATCAGTTTCACTGTGATGAAGTCAAGGTGTCCCCTAGGCTGTGTTCCTTCTGAAGACAAGGGAGAGTCCATTTCCAGGTCTTTTTCAGCTACCTTTAAAGGCCCCTTATATTTCTTGCCTTGTATCCCCTTTCTGTATCTTCAAAGCTCATCAATCCAACCTCTACTTTAACGTCACATGGCCCTCTCTCTGATTCTATTCCTTCTACATCTCCTTATAAGATCTATGATTACTTGGGTCCACCTGCATGATTGATAATCTCAATATCCTTAATTGCATCTGCAAAATTCCTCCTGCTATATAAGGCAATATTTACAATTCCAGTACTAGGCTGTGGACATACTCGCAGAGCCATTATTCAACCTAGCATAGACACTTTGAGTCCAAGGAATTTATGGAATCCATTCAGAGCTTGTGTTCCCTGGTAGCATGTTGCTTGCCACCACCACACATTTTCCCAGTCCTTAGTCCACGCCTGGACCTTGGTTCTATATCAGAAATAGATAACATTGCTATAAGTGATCATTCTTATTAATGTTTTCCAATGTAAACATTTCACAATTTTCTTGTACTTTTATTTAAAATGTATATGAACATTCAGAAATGCAACTGAGGATGACTGTGCTTCATTGACGTGTAACTGATCTAAAAACTTCAATTAGGAAAATGCTCATACATTCACAAAACTGGCAATGCCTTAAAAAATAATGATTCTTGATACTAAGTCAGAGTTGAGAACCATGGAGAAACAGACACAGTTTCCAGAGTTTCATTTCTAGTGAGATTGATCTCTGGTCTAATATTACATTTAGTTAGTCTTCAGGGAGGAAAAAAATTTTTTTTCTAAATTAACATCATCAGTTTGAGCAAGTTCCAAGAGATGGTGAAGGACAGTGAAACCTGGCATTCTGCAGTTCATGGGGTCAGAGTCAGACATCACTGAGCAAGTGAACAAAAACAAAAAAAAATACAGTTAACAACAGAAGAGAGAGTGTGTATGTGAATGAGTGTCTGTGTGTGTTTCAAATAGATACAAAATGCTTCTTGGGTTTTCACTGAGCAATTGCCCATGAGGTTATGGATATAACCAGCAGTTGATAAAACCAACACTATTAAAGCTATTTAAACCTCCTCCCACCAGCATCTAAGTAACCTTCCAATGGAGAGATCAAGGTATGTAAAACAGTTCAGGTCTTAGGCATTCATCTTTTTCTCATTTCAATTTAATAATTTGTCTATTGATAAGCATTAATAGAAGTGCTATGAACTATTGAAAACCAAAATGTTTATTCCACAACATCAATGATGAGAGGAATGTTAGTGATTTCTATAAGCAGTACACTTACCAAAGATTAGGATGATAAAATATGGACAAGGACATTCAGTATTTAAAGCTAAAAATTACACACATATCGGTACTTTCTTGGTGGTCCAGTGACTGACTCCGTGCTCCAAATGCAGGGGGCCTGGGTTTGATCCCAGGTCGGGGAACAGGATCCCACGTGCAGCAACTAAGAGTTCACAGGCTGCAACTAATGACCCAACAAGCTGCAATTAAAGGCCAGCACAGCCAATGACTACTGTGGGCAAGATGCCTCAGAAGAAATGGAGTAGCCATCATAGTAAAAATGCATAGTCCAAAATGCAGTACTTGGATGTACGCTCAAAAACAACAGAATGATCTCTGTTTCCTGGGCAAACCATTCAATATCACAGTAATCCAAGTCTATGCCCCAATCAGTAATGCTTAAGAAGCTGAAGTTGAACAGTTCTTTGAAGATCTACAAGACCTTCTAGAACTAACACTCAAGAAAGATGTTCTTTTCATTTCAGGGGACTGGAATGCAAAAGTAGGAAGTCAAAAGATACCTGGAGTAACAGGCAAATTTGGCCTTGAAGTACAAAACGCAGCAGGGCAAAGGCTAATAAAGTTTTGCCAAGAGAACACACTGGTAATAGCAAACACCCTCCTCCAACAACACAAGAGAAGAACATATGGACATCACCAGATGGTCAACACTGAAACTTTGCAGCTGGAGATGGAGAAGCTCTATACAGTCAGCAGAAACAAGACTGGGAGCTGACTGCGGCTCAGATCATGAGCTCCTTACAGTCAAATTCAGATTTAAATTGAATAAAGTAGGGAAAACAACTAGACCATTCAGGTATGATCTAAATCAAATCCTTTATGATTATACAATGGTAGTGACAATAGATCCAAGGGATTAGATCTGATTGATAGAGTGCCTGAAGAACTATGGATGGAGGTTCATGACATTGTACAGGAGGCAGGAATTAAAACCACCCCCAAGAAAAAAAATGCAGAAAGGCAAAATGGTTGTCTGAGGAGGTCTTACAAATAGTTGTGAAGAGAAAAGAAGCAAAAGGCAAGGGAGAAAAGGAAAGATATACCCACTTGAATGCAGAGTTCCAAAGAAGAGCAGGAGAGATAAGAAAGACTTCCTCAGTGACCAATGCAAAGAAATAGAGAAAACAATAGAATAGAAAAGACTAGAGATCTCTTCAAGAAAATTAGAGATACCAAGAGAACATTTCATGCAAAGATGGGCACAAGAAAGGAAAGAAACACTGCAGATGGTGACTGCAGCCATGAAATTAAAAGACACTTACTCCCTGGAAGAAAAGTTATGACCAACCTAGACAGCATATTCAAAAGCAGAGATGTTTGGCCACCTCATGAGAAGAGTTTACTCCTTGGAAAAGACTCTGATGCTGGGAGGGATTGGGGGCAGGAGGAGAAGGGGACGACAAAGGATGAGATGGCTGGATGGCATCACTGACTCAATGGGCATGGGTCTGGGTGAACTCTGGGAGTTGGTGATGTACAGGGAGGCCTGACGTGCTTCGATTCATGGGGTCGCAAAGAGTCAGACACGACCGAGCAACTGAACCGAACTGAACTGAACAAAAACAGAAGATATTAAGAAGAGATGGCAAGATACACATAAGAACTATACAAAAAAGATCTTCATGACCCAGATAATCACAATGGTGTGATCACTTACCTAGAGCCAGACATGCTGGGATGTGAAGTCAAGTGGGCTTTAGGAAGCATCACTATGAACAAAGCTATTGGAGGTGATGGAATTCCAGTTGAACTATTTCAAATCCTAAAAGATGCTGCCTTCAATATGCCAGCAAATTTGGAAAACTCAGCAGTGGCCACAGGACTGTAAAAGGTCAGTTTTCATTCCAACCCCAAAGAAAGACAATGCCAAATAATATTAATGCCAAACAATGACACTTATCTCACATGCTAGCAATGTAATGCTCAAAATTCTCCGATTAGTCTTCAACAGTACATGAACCATGAACTTCCAGATGTTCAAGCTGGACTTAGAAAAGGCAGAGAAACCAGAGATCAAATTGCCAACATCTGCTGGATCATGGAAAAATCAAGAGAGTTCCAGAAAAAAATCTGCTTTATTGACTATGCCAAAGCCTTTGACTGCATGGATCACAATAAACTGTGGAAAATTCTGAAAGAGATGGGAATACCAGACCATTTGACCTGCCTCTTGAGAAACCTGTATGCAGATCAGGAAGCAACAGTTAGAACTGGACATGGAACAAAAGACTGTTTCCAACTCAGGAAAGGAGTACATCAAGGCTGTATATAGTCACCCTGCTTATTTAACTTATTTGCAGAGTACATCGTGAGAAATGCTGGGCTGGATGAAGCACAAACTGGAATCAAGTTTCCCAGGAGAAATATTATTAACCTCAAATACACAGATGACACTACCCTTATGGCAGAAAGCAAAGAAGAACTAAAGAGCCTCTTGATGCAAGTGAAAGAGGAGAGTGAAAAAGTTGGCTTAAAACTCAACATTCAGAAAACTAAGATCACAGCATCCAGTCCCATCACTTCATGGGAAATAGATGGGGAAACAATGGAAACAGTGAGAGATTTTATTTTTCTGGGCTCCAAAATCACTGCAGATGGTGATTGCAGCCATGAAATTAAAAGATACTTGCTCCTTGGAAGAAAAGCTATGACCAACCTAGACAGCATATTAAAAAACAGAGACATTACTTTGCCAAAAGGTCCATCCAGTCAAAGTTATAGTTTTTCCAGTCATCATGTACAGATGTGAGAGTTGGACTATAAAGAAAGCTGAGTGCCGAAAAATTGATGCTTTTTTTTTTCACATATAATCAGAATTTATTTTTAATCACATTTTAGGCTTAGTTTTGTGAGTTAGTATTAAGATAACTATAACTTGCAAATTTACATAACACATTTCATTATATGATTTCAGTATTATGCTGGTATTTTTTTTTTTTACTTTATTTTACTTTACAATATTGTATTGGTTTTGCCATACATTGACATGAATCCACCACAGGTGTACATGAGTTCCCAATCCTGGACCCCCCTCCCACCTCCCACTCCATATCATCTCTCTGGATCATCCCCGTGCACCAGCCCCAAGCATCCTGTATCCTGTATCGAACATAGACTGGCAATTCGTTTCTTACATGACAGTATGCATGTTTCAATGCCATTCTCCCAAATCATCCCACCCTCTCCCTCTCCCACAGAGTCCAAAAGTCCGTTCTATACATCTGTGCTCTTTTGCTGTCTCGCATTCAGAGTTATCATTACCATCTTTCTAAATTCCATATTGTTAGTGTTAGTATATTGTATTGATGTTTTTCTTTCTGTCTTACTTCACTCTGTATAATAGGCTCCAGCTTCATCCACTTCATTAGAACTGATTCAAATGTATTCTTTTTGATGGCTGAGTAATACTCCATTGTGTATATGTACCACAGCTTTCTTATCCATTCATCTGCTGATGGACATCTAGGTTGCTTCCATGTCCTGGCTATTATAAACAGTGCTGCAATGAACACTGGGGTACACGTGTATCTTTCAATTCTGGTTTCCTCGGTGTGTATGCCCAGCAGTGGGATTGCTGGGTCATAAGGCAGTTCTATTTGCAATTTTTTACTTTTGAACTGTGGTACTGAAGAAGACTCTCAAGAGTCCCTTGGACTGCAAGGAGATCAAACCCACTAATCCTAAACGAAATCAGTCCTGAATATTCATTGGAAGGACTGCTACTGAAGTTGAAACTCCAATACTTAGACCACCTGATATGAAGAGCTGACTCATTGGAAAAGACCCTGATGCTAGGAAAGATTGAAGGTGGTAGAAGGGGATGACAGAGGATAAGATAGTTGGAGGGTATGACCAACTCAGGGACATGAGTTTGAGTAAGCTCTGGGAGTTGGTGATGGACAGGCAAGCCTGGCATGCTACAGTCCATAGGGTTGCAAATATTCAGACACAACTGAGCAACTGAACTGAACTGACAGTCAAATAAATTAATAAAATATTTTTTAAATTTTATATATATGTACAGTTACTTTGGAAAAATTTGTTTTTTATACTATGTATACTTTTGATTTTCAGTTTGGAGACCCACCACTAACCAAAGTTAACTGATTGCTGATAGTTTTTGCAAAATTTGAACTTTAATTAAAATTGACTATTGCTACAAATATATTGTCATTTTCTTTCTTGTATTTCAGTTCCAGGCTTCAAGCAGGTAATATGAGGTAGCTAGAGCCAAAATAGGAGGCTGGAGTTTGTCTTCAGTTTACCAAAACCATTGGGTAAATTATTGAGAAGATACACAGCAAAGCATTCTTGTTTCCAACATCACAATGCTGGATGAGATGGTATTACCAATATGTTTTACCTGAGGGTAAAAGTCCTGATAAGATTCAAAGCGTCTACATTTATATTTAAACTAAATTATCATATTTTCTTTAATATTTATTCTACTCTACTTTCATATACACTTCAATGAATGACTTGGACATGGCCTCATTATAAAAAGAAATATAGCAAGTAATTGATTCACAGTTGTCTTTGATTCTGACTCATTAAGTCCTCAGTTGAACTGATACCAGGATCTACCCTTTTCAAGGTAATCAGTTTTAGAGGAGAAAAAATAAAATCACCTTGGTCTCAGATGTGATGTCATAATTACCATCTCCATCCTTAGTACAATTTCATTACGGCTGTCTATACCTAAAATACTGTCAGCATAACACCAAAATGTTGTGAAAGAGAGTAAGAGGTCTTTATCTTTATACTATAATAGTATTATTAATTTTACTGCCACTTCTAAGTCTTACAAGTTTTGTTAATAAATTGATTCCTCCATTTTTAATTTCTCTGGTCAGGTGAAAAAAATATTATTGCATATATTTCTCATTTACTTTTTCTGTTTACTTTGTTAGTTAACCCCAGCTTTACCATAGATTATGTAATTGATTAGCTTTCAGATGGTTCAACAAACAGACAACTAAGACTTTGTTCTCCCTTGCCTGGCAAATCCCATGGATGGAGGAGCCTGGTAGGCTGCAGTCCATGGGGTCACTAGGAGTCAGACATGACCGAGCGACTTCATTTTCACTTTTCACTTTCATGCGTTGGAGAAGGAAATGCCAACCCATTCCAGTGTTCTTGCCTGGAGAATCCCAGGGACGGGAGATCCTGGTGGGCTGCCGTCTCTGGGGCCGCACAGAGTCGGACACGACGGAAGTGACTTAGCAGCAGCAGCAGCTATGGAGTTACCACTCAATCCATCCCTTAAGCAAATATTTTAACATTGTCAGTATAAATACGAATATGTGCTAACACGTAAGTGCAGTGAGTGTAATAAGGGAAAAACCCATGATGAGAGAATAAGAGAGAATGTGACAAGTTACTTAATTTCTGAAATCTGGCTTTTCAGATATAACATGGGACGTATATCTACCTTGTAGAATTGCTGTGAAGATGGGATAAAATATATTTAAATGTCTCATGCAGTACCTAAGGTCAGGATCAAGCCCTCAAAAGAAGTACCTCTGGTTATTAACAGTAGAGGTAGCATTATCAAAATTATTATTTCAGAGTCCTCCTAGGGAAATGAGTGAAGTGAATCCTGAGGGAAATCGAAACGTGCTAATTATGATTTGGTTGCATTAAATGGAATAAAGTCAAGAACCTTTATAACTACATGCACAGGCCCCTTTACTCCTGTGAAATTCAGTTATTTCCCTCAAGATCCTGGGTAAAATGGACTCTGGGTACAGGACTCTGAATTTGATGGTTTAAATACCTTTTTTTTTAAGTGATCACTATCTTATGATATCTTTTGATCGTCTGTGCAAGGAAGCTGTGCAAGCAAGCTTGTCAGCTTGTCTTTCGTGCTTATTTTGCCTCCTTTATTTTTCATGAAGTGCCTAGAGAAGGGCACTTTCAATTTCAGCCACTTATTATTCTACAGTAATTTCTGAAACATTCATAGGAATGTGGTTAAGGAACTGAATACCAGTGTGACTGAAGAAAGCAACTAAGGTCATATTAGGACTTCTGGCTATAAATGACAGAAACGCAAACAAGCTTTTTTCAAAAATAAAGAAAGATAACATATTGGCTCTCTTAACTGGAAAATGTAAGAGTTGACTTTTGAAGTTGAGATTGTTATGGAAGAGAGAAAATGATGATGATTAAAAGTGAGTTTGAGAACCTGCATTAATGTTGGGAAATACTTAGAAGCCCTGAAAGTTTCTGCTGAAGCAAGTACAATGGGTGAAATTTGAAGATATTCTTTCCAGTAAGGAAATGATGCATTTATTCAGCAAATTTTGATAATGTCCATGGCTGGACCATGTCTAATTGCCCCTCTAAACAGACTGTCTTTCCTCTTCACTCTACTATGTGCTTCAGGACTGACTTGCATAAACTGGGCTTCTTTGTCCTCTACTTTCTGATTTGTTAAGCACTGTTTAAGGATAGAAGTAAAGAATTCAGGGTGTTTACTCATGTATTCAGGGTATTTACTCCTTCCTTTTCTGCTTGGGTTGGCTAACACATTCTGTTCCTTGACCAATTCCTCAGTTTCTTTTAGATGGGTAGTTCCTACAACTGGAAATCTCAGAAGCTTCCAGCAAATGTGTGTACCCTTTGTCCTTTCAAGCCTACAGATGATGGCAGCTTTCTACTTTTGCTAGCTTGTGGATATTCTACCNGTTCAAAAGCATCAATTCTTTGGCGCTCAGCCTTCTTCACAGTCCAACTTTCACATCCATACATGACTAGTGGAAAAACGATACCCTTGATTAGAGAGACCTTAGTTGGCATAGTAATGTCTCTGCTGTTATTATTTAAATTCCAGATAAGAATTTAATCTGTGATAATTTCATTATAATCATCAGCTTCAATTCATCCATGTTATTAAGATAAGCTATATAATAAATAAAGGATATAGGTAAAGAAGAAGCTAGGGAAAAAATAATATAAAAACAGATTGGAATGCATTCAGTTCTGCTGCTGCTGCTAAGTCGCTTCAGTCGTGTCCGACTCTGTGCGACCCCATAGACAGCAGCCCACTAGGCTCCTCTGTCCCTAGGATTCTCCAGGCAAGAATACTGGAGTGGGTTGCCATTTCCTTCTCCAATGCATGAAAGTAAAAAGTGAAAGTGAAGTCACTCATTTGTGCCCGACTCTTAGTGACCCGATGGACTGCAACCTACCAGGCTCCTCTGTTCATGGGATTTTCCAGGCAAGAGTACTGGAGTGGGGTGCCATTGCCTTCTCCAGCATTCAGTTCAGTTCAGTTCAGTTCAGTCACTCAGTTTTGTCTGACTCTGTTACCCCATAGACTGCAGAATGCCAGGCTTCCCTGTCCATCACCCACTCCTGGACTTTATTCAAACTCATGCCCATCAAGTTGGTAATATCATCCAACCACCTCATCTTCTGTTGTCCCCTTTTCCTGCCTTCAATTTTTGCTAGCATCAAGGTCTTTTCCAATACATCAGTTCTTCACATTAGGTGGCCAAAGTTTCAGCATCAGTTTTTCCAATGAATATCCAGGACTGATTTCCTTTAGGATGGACTGGTTTAATCTTCTTTCAGTCCAAGGGACTCTAAAGACCAAGGGACTCTCTTAACACCACAGTTCAAAAGCATCAATTCTTCAGAGCTCAGCTTTCTTTATAAGTCCAACTCTCACATCCATACATTATTACTGGAAAAACCATAGCTTTGACTAGATAGACCTTTGTCAGCAAAGTAATTTAATGTCTCTGGTTTCTAATATGCTGTCTAGGTTGATCATAACTTTTGTTCCAAGGAGCAACAGTCTTTTCATTTCATGGGTGCAGTCACGATTCTCAGTGATTTTGGAACCCAAAAAAAATAGTTAGTCACTGTTTCCATTGTTTCCCCATTTGTTTGCCATGAAGTGATAGGACCAGATGCCATGATCTTCATTTTTTGAATGTTGAGTTTTAAGCCAACGTTTTCAGTCTCCTCTTTCACTTTCATCAAGAAGCTCTTTAGTTCTTCTTCAGTTTCTGTCATAAGGGTGGTATCATTTGCATATCTAAGGTTATTGGCATTTCTCCCAGCAATCTTGATTCCAGCTTGTGCTTCATCCATCCTGACATTTCACATGATATACTCTGTATTTAAGTTAAATAAGCAGGGTGACAATATACAGCCTTGATGTACTCCTTTCCCAATTTGGAACCAATCTGTTGTTCCATGTCCAGTTCTAACTGTTGTTTCTTGACCTGGATACAGACTTCTTAGGAGGCAGGTAAAGTGGTCTGGCATTCCCATCTCCTTAAGAATTTTCCACAATTTGTTGTGATCCACACAGTCAAAGGCTTTGGCATAGTCAAGAAAGCAGAAGTAGATATTTTCCTGGAACTCGCTTGCTTTTTTGATGATCCAGCAGATGTTGGCATTTTGATCTCTTGTTCCTCTGTCTTTTCTAAGTCCAGCTTGAACCTCTGGAAGCATTAATCATTATTCAATACTAAATAAAGACGAAAGACTTACACTCTTTTTATTTTTTATTGACTTACACTCTTTGAATTAGGGGAATCTTCCACAGTCCAATGGAGGCTTAATTGTTTAAAATAGAACAAACAAAAAACTAAAGGGGGAAAAAAAAAAAAGCCAAGTAAGTCCATAACGTTAGATACAGAAATGAACTATTCTACAGGAAGGCATAATTCACACTACATACATTATACAAAAGGGTAGAAAATAAGTCAGCCAAACTATTTATTTGTCTGTTACTGCTTAAGAGATGAGTGAAAGAATAAAAGGCAAACTAGAGACACTTGTGTAGATTCAAGTGTCCAGGCTNAGCAGTCCAATGGAGGCTTAATTGTTTAAAATAGAACAAACAAAAAACTAAAGGGGGGGAAAAAAAAAAGCCAAGTAAATCCATAACGTTAGATACAGAAATGAACTATTCTACAGGAAGGCATAATTTACACTACATACATTATACAAAAGGGTAGAAAATAAGTCAGGCAAACTATTTATTTGTCTGTCACTGCTTAAGAGATGAGTGAAAGAATAAAAGGCAAACTAGAGACACTTGTGTAGATTCAAGTGTCCAGGCTTCTCTGAGAGTGTGGTTTATTAAATAGCTATTTTTATTTTCTTTTCCACCTCCAGTTGGACTAGTACGATCAGTTCCTTAAGACCTTTGGATGGGATTGATTTTAGGCTTTCTGCAAAGCCTTTTTTTAGTTTAGAACTGAAATTTATCAGTTATACTCAAATAGTTATTTACTATTCATCCATCTGCTTTCCAGCTTCAGAAACTGCCTAGCTACTTTTTCTTTGTTTTCTTTCCATTCTTGTAGCATTTACATCTTAAAAAAAATCTCTTCACTGTCATTTCTATGGTTTTCAGAAGGGAAAGCAGTTTGTTGTATGAGTTAAATCTGCTAAATATATTGGAAATTGTTCTTGTTTGTATTTTCCTATATTATTAAAGAATTCCTAACAATTTAAGAAAAAAGTCTATAAAGCAAGCTTCATTTTATTTATACATACTGTATATGTATATATACATCTACATCAAATACATGTATATATACTTGTATATATATATATATATCTAAAATATCGAAAAAAATATTCAAAAGTATCTAAGAACAGATTTTAAATATTCCGCTTATAATTTTACTCCACTTGTCTCTGTTTTACTGGTAAAAACTCCACCAGAAACTTGATGCAGAGAAATTTTAACTATTTTTTTCTTTAGTAGGATGAGTAGCAGCATATTTTTGATTAATCAGCACTAACCTCCTGACATTAAATTTGTTTTCTCCAGAATGTAAAATCCTTTGGAAGGATATGTTTCTTTTGAAACTGATGGTATATTTTAAGTAGAGAAAGAAAGAAAAAAGTGAGGTAAGTTTCAGTCCCTAGAACTTCCAAGTGTGAACTGCAGTGGCTACAATGTCTCTGCTCTGAATGGCACGAGGGCTGCCAGAAAGCAGCAATGTGCCTTGTGAGCTTCAATCACTAGCTAGGACTACTTTGGACACCTGGGGGCAAACAGGATAAAAAATATCAGCAAAGTCGCTATATATCCAAAAGCATGACTACACACACACACACACACACACAACATACTCTGCAGAAGCCTAGCAATAAAGCTACCAAACAAAAACAGACTATTTCAAATGTGGATACTTAGTAACACACAATATCTTTTAAAAATAATTTTACTATCTCCTTCCAAAGAATATAATTTTCTTAGTTTGATTTCTAGAAAAAAATCTACTTGGGGAAATCTTTTTATGGAAGAGTGCATTTAAAAAGACCAAGTAGAAAGAATAAAAGAGGTCTGTAAGGAAGCAAATAGTTCAGTTAATAGTAACAAAAGCAAACAAATGTCTGTGTCTCTAATCCTGTACAATTAGGTTCATCAGTACCATGTTTTTAGATTCCATATATATGTGCCAATATAAATATTTTATTTTCTCTTTCTGACTTACTTCAATCTGTACAACAAACTCTAGGTTCATCCACCTCAATTCAGTTGATTCACATTCATTCTTTTGGCAAGGATGGGGAGAAGGAGGGAGGATCAAGAAGGAGGAGGTACATTTATACTTATGGCTGATGCCTCGTTCTACGGAAGAAACCAACACATTGCAAAGCAATTACCCTCCAATTAAAAATAAAATACAGATAATTTAACATTCAAATAAAAAGGGAAACCAATTTTAAAAAAAAACAGATCCACTCTTCATACTGTAAGTGTATAATTAATAATTAGTCCCGAGACAAACTGGAATGTAATTTTCAATATGAAAGAAAAAACCACAATGAAATAAGAAAAAAAGAATAAAATTATAAAAATTAAAATCTACAGGGTGACTGTAAATTACAAATATAGCCACAGATATTCCTATCCATATACAAATAATGTTTGAAATCTGAATTGCAACTATTCCCTTCAAAAGAGGTGACGTTTCTTTCTCCACAATTGTCTCTGGGATTGGCCAAAGTGACTTGGTTTGGCTAATAGGTCACTTTTAAAAAATATGACTCAAGCAGAGATTTGAAAAGTGCTAGAATACTGCAACTTACTCTAGCTTGCAGTCCCTTCGAACCTTGAGACCTCCTTTTAAAGAAGTCTGGAGAACTGGAGGCCAGGGAAAGCTCAGACAACCAGTTCCATCTAATCCCTCCAACTCTCCTCTAACCAATGGAGTTTCTCTGCCAACCACTACCACCTACGATAGGTGTGGCTATCGTAGACCATCAAACCTCAGCCT
>SJYA01009611.1:0-14711 GCA_006410615.1 Neotragus moschatus
AGGGAAAAACAGCAGTTAATAAAAACTGTATTTGAGGAAGACTGGACATTAGAGACACTAAAAAAAAATTAAAAGCAAACTGCTGAATTAGCTGTTATAAATATGTTCAATGAACTGAAGGAAATCATTTCTGAAGAACTACAGAAAAAAATGAGAACTATGCGTCTCATCAAATAGGCAATATAAAGAGACAGAAATTATCTAAAATGAACCCAATAGAGACTCTGGAATTTAAAAGTACAAATAACTGAAATAGGAACATTCACTAGAAGGATGTAAAATAATGTTTCATCTGACAGAATAAGGAAACAGTGAACTTGATGATAATTGAGATTACTTAGTCTGGGGAACAAAAAAGAAAAATGTAGAAAACTCAACGTTTCAGAAACTTGTGGGATATCGTTAAGCACTTTAATACACACAAAATGGGAGTCTACAAGAAGGCATTGGAAGAGAAAGAGCAGAAATGATATTTGAAGAGACAATGGCAAAAAAAGGAGAGAAGAAAACCCTTTTCTGCTCATTCTATGAGGCCACCAATACCTTGAAACAAGAAGAACAAAAAGTGACATCGCAGGAAAATTACAGACCAAGATCTCTGATGGACACAGATGCGAAACCCTCAACAAACATTAGCCAACCACATCTAGCAACCTAAAGAGAATTGCACACCCGAGAAAGGGGAATTTACTCCCAAAGTACAAGGCTGGTTCAACACAGGAAGTCGATGTAACACAGCAAGTTAGCCGAAACAAGAAAAAGTGTGTGATCATCGCGAGAGGCACAGAAACGGGGTCTGAAAAAGCACATCGCCCTTACACGAGAGAAGCACCGAACACGCCAGAAACGAAAGGGAGCTTCCTCAGCCTCATGAAGAGCGCCTCTGGAAAACCTACGACAGGATCACGAGTATTGGTGAAGGGTTATTAGTAGCTCAGGAGCAAGACAGGGAAGTCCGCTCTTGCTCCTTCCGTTTAACACTGTACTGGGGGTACTAGCCAGGGCAACGAGACAAAAAAGGGGATAAAAGTAAGCCAGGTTGGAGAAGAGGAGAGGCGTGTCTAACGGTGCCCAACAAGAGCCAAAATCCACGGATCTATATACTTTAAAAAAAGAGCTGCTCCAACAATATCTTGTACAGCAATGCTCACAGCAGCATTATCCACAATAGCCAACCAGCGGAAACCACCGACTCTGCCATCACCCAGGAATGGATAAACAAAGGGCGATATACACACGATGGGATAACACTCAACCAGAAAAGGAAGGAGACTCTGACGCAAGCCACAACAGGGGCGAGTCTTGAAACCAGTAGGCCAAGTTACATAAGCCAGACCCGGAAGGACACATGCTGTTCAGTTCCTTAGGGCAGACGATCTCGCGAGACTTGGCCCAGAACATTGTGGATCGGGTCGGCGCCATTTTGGGACTGCCACTGGTTGTTGGGGAGGGAAAAGCGGCAAAAGGGGATCATTCAAAGTACCGAAAACCTCCTCCCGGGATCGAGCACATCAGCACCCCTAGGCCAGGGGCACCTCTGGTGTGGCAGAAGGTGACTGAATTACTCAGATATGAAGAGCATCTTCTAGGTTTTGCGTAAAAGGCTCTGGATATTTCAAGTGGCCATTTTGGAATTACAATGTTTTTGGATAATTTTACCCCAGAAGTTTATTAAAATTGGCAAGAATCATCTCTGAAGTGAATTGATAGTAGTGAACAATTCTGCAAGCTACTTAAAGAGAGATCCAGGCAATTCTTCAGTATTTTGGTTCAAACAGATTATATAACTGGTTTAAAGTGTTAAAGCTGGTGGTATTTTTGCCTTCCCCCTAACCCCTCCACTGTGTTCTTCAGCCAAAACTGTAAGATATGTTTGATTCGTGTACTGAGTAGTTTCAGCAGTTTCGAATTACTGTTTAAATGTTGCTGAAGTTTCATGGCAGTTTATTTTTACCTTTATTAAGAGTTTTAGGAATTTTTGACCTCAGCTCTTTTCATGTGACAATGGGACAGCTTTTCTAAATGAAGACGTTGAATGAATACAGAGTTTTTTGCTTTTATTTTTTATTTACATGGAAATTTAAGATGTGGCCAGTTTCCCAGCAGCATGGTAGTATTGAGATAGCTGTGTGTCTCTTGTTTATGCTGATGTTTAGGAATGCTCTTCAGATGTGAAATTTTCTTTTTTTTCCTTTTTTACTCATAAATTGGATTATTTCATCTGGAGTGGATAACAGTGACAAGTACATGGAATAATAAAGAAGACTTTAAAATCTTAAAATCCAAGGAACTTGGCTAATTCTGGCGATAGCTATATGAAAACTTTAAAACAGAAGTATGGGTAGCTGACTGAAGTAACTCTATGTCAAATAGCCATAGGTTGAGTGTCTTCAAAGAACTTGGATATTATTTCAGAGGATACAAAATAAAAAAACAAACTGGAAAACATAAAGATTACAGAGACAAACCCAGCACCTTCCTGTGCAGTTCTGTTGGAATTTGTAAGTACTATATGGTGAGCAAATCAAATGTTCATTTGTAAGCTGTAATGAGTCAACTTTATCCTATGTTATTCTTTGGAAGCCTTTCAGTTTCTTGCAGTAAGATTCCTTGGCTTCAGTTTCCTGGGCAGTCTGAAAAGAACTGTTAAAGTAAATTGAAATGCAGAAAGAATTGTTAAGAATATTTCAGATGAAACTGTTCACATTTGAAGTTTTTGTACTTCTGAAGTAGGCAAATCCATACGGTCAGTGTGGCTTTATGGATTAATAGAAAGGTAGGAAAAAAACTCAACAAATAGCCAATTTACTTCCTAAATTTGAGTTTAGATTACATTCTGAATGCAGTTTAGTGTTCCAGTGTGGAATTAGGTAGTTGTTTAAATAAATTACAGGGCTTGACTTTTAATCTGGTCTTTCATGAAGTAAATTGTTTTAAGGGCTAACAATCTCTATCCATTACAGAAATTTTTTGAAACAAATTTTGAAGTGGCTTTGTATTTCAGATTGTTCAGATTGTTCGTTAAGTTCCAGAAAGTTTCAAAAGTCATTACTGGGAACAGAAACTGAGAGGAAGAGAAGGTACATTAAAAACCTTTAACTTAAAAATGAGTATTTTTCATTTTCTGCCTCCAGAAGGTAATGTTGCCTTAAGTTATAAAGAAATCTTTGTTTAAAAAAAATTATGAATATTAATTGCTGTAATAAAAATCCTTTGACAAAAGAGTAAAAAAAAAAAAAAATTCCTTAGGGCACCTAAAATGGTCAAAGAAGAGTGGAGAGGAGATGACCAGAGGCTGGGGGAGGGGAACGGGAGTTAGTATTCTAATGCGGACAGAGTTTCTGTTTGAAATGATAAAAGTGACGGCCGCACAAGATTTTGAATATATGTAATACCACTGACCTATACATCAGAAATAGGTAGAGCGGTAAACATGTATATCTTGCTGTTGTTTAGTCACTAAGTCATATCTGACACTTTTGCAACCCCATGAACTGCAGCCCTCTGTCCATGGGATTTTCCAGAGAAGAACACTGGAGTGGGCTGCCACTTCCTTCTCCAGGGGATTTTCCTGACCCAGGGATCGAACCCAGGTCTCCTACATTGGCAGGTGGACTCTTTACCACTGAACCACCTGGGAAGCCCCTTTGTATATCTTACCACAATACGAAAGTATCTAATAAAGCAAACAACATCTTCAATAACAAACTTTTAAAAGCACAAAAACATTGGAGATAAATTTCAAAATAAGAGTTTTCAAAAAATGAAAATTAGAGGGAAGGCTAATGACAAGCAAACTGTACGTGAACACTATACTCAGATGGGTAAATGTGCTTCTCACTGGGGTACAGCTTAAGAGTTCTGAAACTTCTACACATACATGCTGGGGTTGAACAAGTCAATCAATGGGTGGTAGATGGTGGAAGTCAAATTTTTACTGTGAATGAGGGAAATGACAGAGAAGCAACAAGGGGTAACTAGAACATTCCACACAGAGACCTCAATATGAACTCAGTTTAGCTTAATACAGATACGGATGGAGATGGCAGATGGACACACAGGAGAGACGAGGTATGTAGACGGACAGACAGACGTGATAGAAAGACAGGATAGATATAGACAGACAGACAGGCACAGACAGACAGACAGCCAGGGTAGATGTTAATAGACAGACATGATAGAAAGACAGGCTAGATATAGACAGACAGACAGGCATAGACAGACAGACAGGCACAGACAGACAGGGTAGACGTTAACAGACAGACGTGATAGAAAGACAGGCTAGATATAGACAGACAGACAGGCATAGACAGACAGACTGGCACAGACAGCCAGGGTAGACGTTAACAGACAGACGTGATGGACAGACAGGACAGACAGAGAAACAGACATGTGGATGCACGCAGGTTAGTATACACACGTTTATCTCCCCACACTGTCAAATGTCTCAGTACCAATGATCACGACCTTGTTTCCAACACCATTATTCAATAAAAGGAACCAGGCCTTCCGGGAGAAATGACTAACTCTAGGGCTGGGGAGGGAAAGTGCAAGTCGGGAGCATCTTGCACTATCAGACAGTAGGAAAGAAAGACAAAAAGGAAGGAGGAAGAAAGGGAAAGATAAAATCCACAATAATGAGATGGCACGTGAGTCGAATTGAAAGGGTGCCCAGTGGACAAAGCTGGAACCATTGAGAAAGACAGAAGCAGTGCTGATCAATAACGTAAAATATAAACTAACCCTGTGAGTTGACATTAACATAAACAAGTGACCCAGTAAGTAAATAAACGGCAGAGAACAGACAAATCTGTCACGCAGAAGAACTGCAAAGAACTGATACAGATGCTCTGTTCTCAGCTGAGTAGGACACGGCCTCCCACTCCTATGAATAGTTACCTCCTTCCAAAAACTACAGTATGAAAAGAGGGGGAACAGAAAAACTTTCCAGATGCCCAGCAAGCACTGCCTCAGTCAGATGGTCGGGAGTGCCACTGATGGCCATCGTCATGGTGACAGCACGTGCCCTTGACGTGACGTGGTGAGAACGGCGTTCTTACTTCTTCTTCTGCTCAAAACCCTGTAATCCCAGCCACGATGAAAAATCCAGAAACACTGCCATTTAAGAACATTCTACAAGAGACTTGACAAATATTCCCTGAAGTACCTAACTCTAACACTTAGACTTCTCAGATGCTATAATCCAGAATATGGTGAAAAGAATACACTCCTGGTAGGAAAAAAACCCTCCGGCTCTAATCCAGCAAAGACAAAGTGGAACAGTTTCTCTGCGTTCAGTTCACCAAATATTCACAGTCCTGAATTCCCCAAACCAAAAGTCTCGCTCAATACGGTGACTTTGCCTAGTTCTAGATACACATGTCCACGCCCCAGATAAGGCATGATGGAGGATTTAAAACCACAAACTAGTTTCAAAAGCTCACCTGAATCTGATCAACTTCCACAGCGAAAGAAGACATTGATATTTCAGATTTCATCTGCTGCTTTGCCTTTCTAACCAAAGAGCTGCCTACACTTCCATAAGACAAACTTGGATATTTTTAGCGAAGAAAGGCTATTTTTAGAGGCAGTATTTAATTTTCATTCTCAGAAATATGGTAGTGAGGTTTCGGGTTGTAATGATCTGTTAGACAGGGAAAGAAGGATGAGACAAGAGTAATATTTCACAAAAATTAGGTCCCATACGCTGATCCTTTGACTCATCTATTCCTGGACTCATATCTCTTCCAAATCACACCTAACCACGTTTTAGAAAATAATTATCGGGGCTCTTGGCTTTGGCATAAAGCAGTGTGATTGCTCCAATGATCATCTGTCACATCGCTAATATTATAAACGACAGGCTGCTAAATTTATACTCAAGGTAACGCTATATATTAATAGGAGAATTAATAGGTCAGTGATCAAAAAATCATACACCCAGTTAACAAGCCAGGTAGCATCTGTATTCGTGCTTATTTGCTACCCATGTGCGATGCATACATCTGCAGCGAGGCGATAAATCTCTTTAAAGGCCAGCCTTACAATCAATTCTCTGGCTAGACTAAAAATAGCGCCATTACTGAGATTGTCATGCGTGTCCTCAGCCACTGGGGGGCACTGTTTCATAAAATGCTTTAAACGCTGTTTGGCTTTCAGAGTTCTGATTAAAAATAACAGTATAGTGAGAACGAAGGCATGTCTGAATTCATCGATGTTGGTAAGCTGTGACAGTTCAGAACAGAACAATTGATATGCTACTGTTCGTGATATTTATCTGTATTCATCCGGATCACTGGGTTTTAATCCCAGTCTACCTGTAATACAGCTTCCCTGGTGGCTCAGAGGGTAGTCCGCCTGCAGCGTGGGAGACCTGGGTTCCATCCTTGGGTCGGAAAGATCCCCTGGAGAAGGAAATGGCAACCCACTCCAGTATTCTCGCCTGGAGAATCCCATGGACAGAGGAGCCTGGTGGGCTACAGTCCATGGGGTCACAAAGAGTTGGACGCGACCGAGTGACCTCACCTCACTTCCCTTCCACCTGTAAACTCAGCAAATCTCAAAAATCTGAAAGCCTGTTTTCTTAGCCCCAAATCAGACGTCTGTGGAAGACTTTCATAACACATTTGGAATGTTCTCATGAAATACCTGATTCTGATCTTTAAATGCTGCTGTGAGTCTCATGGGGTCCTTGAAATGCTCCTCTATCGAGAAGTTTTTGTTGCTGGATTTGACCAATTTAGCTGAAGTAAAACAGTCACATCATCACTGGCAACAGCCAAGGCTGTGTGTTCACTGAGTGCTCTCAGGTGAGTGGTCCACAAAAGGGGCAGGACTCGCTCTTCCCCCTCCTCTTCCCCCACCACGGCCTCCTCCTGCCTTTTACGTGTAGAAAAACTTTAGTCAAATAGTAAGTTTAGGCAGAGAAATGAGAAAATGCAGATACAAAGGAGAGAGTCAAACAAGACCAAATAATAGTAGCAATCTAGTCAGTAAGCGAAGCCAGGGACCTTCAGTTCCTCCTCAAGAGCTGCAGATAATATTCTGAGACACCTCCTGCGAGCTACTGAAACCTCCACGAGGTGGGGGAAGTGAAGTATCGGTACGTGATGAGCGGGCTTCCCAAGTGGCGCGACTGGTGAAGGACTGCCTGTCAGTGCAGGAGACGTAAGAGAGGCAGGTTTGATCCCTGGGTCGGGGAGATCCCCTGGAGGGGGAAATGGCAACCCACTCCAGTATTCTTGCTGGAGAACCCCACGGACAGAGCTACAGTCCACAGGGTCACCAAGACTCGGACACTACCGAAGCAACGCAGCACGTGCGTGTTGACCAGACCGTAGGCATGCCATAAGCTGCCACCATTCCAAGAACTGGCCTTAAGGAAACGGGAAACAAACTGCCCCCGGAACTGAAGATCGACTGTCCTTAAAACAGTCGAGATGATGATGGTCAGACCACTGATGACCAATTTCAAGATGACCGTCAGAGTTGCTTGCGTTTTTTCTACACGGCGCCCCCTCCCTGGCCTAGAAAAGCAACTGCTCTCTGACTGTCACGCGGTGGGGGAGTCAGCCTTTGGACAGGCATCTCCCCCCTCCCCTCCGGCCGCCGGCAGCCAAAGTCAAGCAAACTTCCTCCACCAGCCTGGCCTCTTTACTCTCGAGTGGTGAGCAGCCAGACCCCACCTTTGGTTACAGTTTCAGCTTGTCTCAAACAATCACCCGAGGAAAGGATTATTATGGGTACATTTAACAGATGAAGAAACAGATGATGAAAAAGCTGGGGTATTGAGTATGCACCCAGGGGTCTCCTGACTTCCAAGCAGGAACTCTCTCTGTTTTCCTGTGGCGCGTGTTTCCTCATCATCTCAGGTCCTGAAGCTGCTCGCTGAGCGTCTGCTGAATAAACACATATATGCTTCCCTGGTGGCTCAGGCAGTAAAGAGTCCGCCTGCAGGGCAGGAGACACAGGAGATGGAGGTTCGAATCCTGGGTCAGGAAGATCCCCTGGAGGAGGAAACGCCAACCCACCCCAGAATTTCTGCCTGGAGGATCTCACGGACAGAGGAGCCTGGCGGGCTGCAGTCCAAAGAGTCTCAAAGACCCAGACGCGACGCACCCCGCAGGCGTGTGAGGGAAACCCACGAAGGATACGCGTGGAACCTCGCCTGCTTGGCTGAGGCAGCGCCACGGCTACAGGCAGTGCTGCCTTAGGAAAGATGCTTTGAGCTCACCAACGGATTCTCAGTCTTCCCAGTTGGAGGAGAAATAGAGGAAGCAAGGATAAATGGCATTCCAGGGGCTCTGGAGTCACAGCGAGGGGGCATGAGCCGTGGTGACAGCCCTTCTGGGGCCGACCAAGCAGAAACCTCAAAAGACACGTTCCCCTTTCCTGCTGTGAGCCCTGAGGCCTCCGAGACGCTCACAACTGCAAAGACTCAAACGAAAATGTCACACAGCCTGTGACTTGGCGTGCCCATTGGTGGTCTTTTTTCCTTCTCCTGCTGCGAAGGCGGAGTCCTCAACTGTGGTCCTGACGCCATGGTTCCCAAGCTCAGCAGCCTTGAGCCCCGCCAACTGCTCCCAGAATGACAGTCCAGGTCATAAGTGCCCCGGATAGGGCCTCCCACGCTCAGAGCACACCATGTGTGCAAGAGTGAAGCCCTGCCCTTCCCCGACTTGGGGCCACACTGAGTCACGCAGGGGTGACCTGGACACAGCTCGTCCTCCCTCCGCCCAAGCCTTTGTCTGGAGCGTCCTTCTCTCCTCTCTGCCTACGTCCCCCCATCTCACTCGAGCTCCAGTCCAAATGCAAAATCATCCCAAATCTTGTGTAGTCCAAAGGTCCTCCGGGCCCCTTACCCGAGTCACTGTCTTTGGCACTGAGCCTGCACTGGGGCCACGCCTGGGCTCACACCAGGGCACACTCAGGGTCCAGAGTACCCCAGGGAGAAGACCGTGCCCTCATGTTGGACATCAGGCACAGATCCTTTTACAAGGGAGCTCGGCCTATTTAAGTACCTCTGAGTTTATTGTTAGTTTGTCCTCTTAAGTAACATGAGCTTCAGAACGAATCCCACAGCCCTCGCTGCTGGGGGACAGGGGTGTGGTTGCCGTGAGATGTGTGTGAAGTGTCTCTGGAGGATACCCCTGCAGCATATGGCATGAGGGCAGACTGGCATCTGCGCTCTATTTTGCTTAGTTTTTGGTCTGTTTTTACTATTTCATATGTTTCAAGCTTGGAGAGTCAGAAAGGGTCAAGATGCTACAGGTGTGTGGTTTTCCATTGTTGGAAGAAAGACCCCAAGGGGCACAGGCTGGGAAGAGACAGGCTCCATCTCTGGACCCCCATCCAGCTGTCTTCCACTGTGGGCAGAAGGGTTCCTTTTCCCAAACCTTGTTTACGGGGTGGGGCGGGGGGCAGAAAGCACTGTTCCCACGAAGGCTGTTACAGCTTAGGAAAGGCCTGAGTGAGAACAGGGTGCGTCTACAGCTGGGTTACCCTCGCCTGTGATTCTAGGGCACTTACCACCTACACGACAGGTGTCCTCATGGGCTCTGGAGTCCAGCTTGTGCTCCTGGGGAAGCTCCTGACTGTGTCTCAGCCTCCAGATTCCTGCCCTTCCAGCACCATCTACATCCTGTTTCAGGGCACTCACCAGTCAGCCCGGTTTGCCCTCAGCAAAATCTCCTGAGGACAGTCTTTCTAGGAGTCACTAGACAGAACCCAGTCTCCTGACCTGACACTCAACATAACACACCTGGGTCCCCAATCAACTCGGACACCTATCTGCCTATCTCCCATTCCTCCTTACAGAAACGCTGCCAGGTGGGATTCTGTTTGAAGACAAAATTTACATAACAAAAGTCAGCAATGTAACCGTTTTACAGGCTACAGTTCAGTGCTCTGGGGGCATATTCACGCAGCTGTTCAGCTGTCACCACTGTCTAAACCCAGAACACTTTCATCCCACTGCTGAGAAGACGGTCTGCGCCTAAGCCGCTGTAGCCTGTGCTTCCGCTGAATCCCTGCTGTCCCTCTGGAGTCTGGAATTCGGGGCCGTGCTGGGCACCTGACTCGGGTGTCATGTGACCAGCCTGGACAGAGGCTGGGGGCTCGAGTCTCTAAAGGGATTGCTCCGTTCAATCAATTCAGCCCCTCAGTCATGTCTGACTCTTTGTGACCTCATGGACTGCAGCACTCCAGGCCTCCCTGTCCATCACCAGCTCCCAGAGTTTACACAAACTCATGTCCATTGAGTCAGTGATGCCATCCAACCATCTCATCCTCTGTCATCCCTTTCTCCTCCTGCCACCAATCCCTCCCAGCATCAGGGTCTTTTCAAATGAGTCAACTCTTCACATCAGGTGGCCAAGGGATTAGAGTTTCAGCTTTAGCATCAGTCCTTCCAATGAACACCCAGGACTGATCTCATTTAGGATGGACTGGTTGGATCTCCTTGCAGTCCAAGGGACTCTCAAGAGTCTTCTCCAGCACCACAGTTAAAAAGCATCAATGCTTCGGTGCTCAGCTTTTCTTATAGTCCAATTCTCACAACCATACATGACTACTGGAAAAACCATAGCTTTGACTAGATGGACCTTTGTTGGCAAAGTAATGTGTCTGCTTTTTAAAATGCATCTAGGTTGGACATTTCCTCCAAGGAGCAAGCGTCTTTTAATTTCATGGCTGTAATCACCATCTGCAGTGATTTTGGAGCCCAGAAAAATAAAGTCTGCCACTGTTTGCACTGTTTCCCCATCTATTTGCCAGGAAGTGATGAAACTGGATGCCATGATGTTAGTTTTCTGAATGTTGAGTTTTAAGCCAACTTTTTTACTCTCCACTTTCACTTTCATCAAGAGGCTCTTTAGTTCTTCCAGGACGTGATATTTCACCCACGTTGCCACAGTCTGTTTTGGGGGAATTAAACGTTCCCTGAGTGACCGCACGGGTGAGGACTCTTGGCAGCTGGGCCCCTGCACTTGGCCCGCCTACCTTTCTGGTGACTTTGCTTCCTGTCGCTGTCATAGCTGTAACTTTATCTCGGCTCAGTCCTAGGAGCCTTCCCGAAGGANCAGGACGTGATATTTCACCCACGTTGCCACAGTCTGTTTTGGGGGAATTAAACGTTCCCTGAGTGACCGCACGGGTGAGGACTCTTGGCAGCTGGGCCCCTGCACTTGGCCCGCCTACCTTTCTGGTGACTTTGCTTCCTGTCGCTGTCATAGCTGTAACTTTATCTCGGCTCAGTCCTAGGAGCCTTCCCGAAGGATCACCAAGCCCTGGGTGATCTTGGGGTCCTCAGATACACATATTAATACATTTGCAGATGGAAAGCTATGGTCTATGAGACATCTTTCAAAGTAGTTGAGGGATTCACCTAGGATCCACTTTGCCTCCTCTTCTCTACTACAGTGATCTCAGTCTTATCCGGAATTCAGTATCTCCAGTTAAAAATGCTCCCCTCCTATGAGGGCTGGTGAGGGGACGGGCTGGGAGTTTGGGATTAAGAGGTGCAAACTATTAATATGGAGAAACAGTAAGGTCCTACCGCACAGCACAGGGAACTGTATTCAACATCCTGTGATAAACCGTAACGGAAAAGAAAATGAAAAGCATGTGTCCATGTGCATAACTGAGTCGCTGCTGTGCAGCAGAAGTTAACACAACACTATAAATCAGCTATACTTCCATAAAATAAAGAAAAATACTCAGCTCCCGCACGTCCATGCAAGACAGGGCAGTCACAGCGCCAAGCTCAGGGCAGAAGGCTACTGCGAATTTTGTAAAGTGCTTTGTTGTGCTGTCTAGTTGCTAAGTCCTGTCCAAGTTTCGTGACCCCACGGACTGTAGCNGAAAAATACTCAGCTCCCGCACGTCCATGCAAGACAGGGCAGTCACAGCGCCAAGCTCAGGGCAGAAGGCTACTGCGAATTTTGTAAAGTGCTTTGTTGTGCTGTCTAGTTGCTAAGTCCTGTCCAAGTTTCGTGACCCCACGGACTGTAGCCCACCAGGCTCCTCCGTCCATGGGATTCTCCAGGCAAGAATACTGGACTGGGTAGCCATTTACTTCTCCAGGGCATATTCCCAACCCAGGGGTCGAACCCGGGTCTCCTGCTTGGCAGACAGATTCTGCACCACTGAGCCACCAGGGAAGCCCTGTAAAGTGGTTACCTTCCAACAGACTTAACCACCTGCTTTTCTTCCTTAAAGCCTCTGAAGGTATAGGCCACATGTCACGGATGGCATACTGGGAACCTGCAACAGTGGTTCTCAAAGGGGGTGAGCACGGTGACTCTGCCTCCCAGAGGCAGGGTCTGGAGGCATTTTTGGTCTCCATGCTGCAGGTGGGGAGCTGCTGGCATCTGGTGGATGGAGGCCAGACATGTAGCGGAATGCCCTATAGCACGGGGGACGGCCCAGGAATCACCTGGCCCCAGGGCTGAGACGCCCTGCTGGAGCTGGGGCTCTCGAACACACAGTGACACAGCCACACAGCGTCCATCTCTGGAGTCCTACCGTGTGAGGACAAGGAGTCAGCGGGTTAGGCCACTCAGCTGGGCTTCTTCTACCTTTGGCTGAACTCAGTGATTCACTCTCCTTTATTCTTTCTGAGTTCTCAACTCCTCCTGACCTGGAAAGTTTTCAGGGGGCCTGTTCTGAGGTTATATCTCATGGAAGTCACTCGTCACTTCTGAGGTTTTCTGCAGCTCTGTGTAGAGCGGCTGACACTGCTCTGCCAGCTTCCGTTCCGCATCTTTCCCTGACCTCAGGATGCACCCTCTGCTTTTCTTGTTACCGTGAGAGAGACAGCGCACCCTTGCCCGATGGGGCACCCTGCTGAGCAGGAAGACTGACCTCAAGGGCAGGCCGGCTGGTTGGCCGGTGACCTCAGGGGGGAGGCTCCCTGGTTTCCAGTGTATAATAAGTCCAGGGGTCAGGGTGGTCTAAGGAGATAAGTCATGAAAGGAAAAAAGCCCCCATAAGCCTAAACCCAGGAGATGTAAATTGCTGACAGTTTGTTTCACTCGCTTCCAGATTTTTCCCTCTTTAAGTATTTGTAGGAAATGCAGAGGCTTTTTGAGAAAAATGGACAGACTTTATGCTTTTTCTCTTCCTTTTTTCGGTGCCATGTTGCACGTGTCTTTCTGTGGGTGATGATCTTACGTAGACAGTTCTACTTCCCTTCCTGTTCTGAGGACGGAACTCCTGACCTGTCCTTCCTGGTGCAACCCCGGGTTACAAAGTCCCTCAGCAGATCCAGCTCAGACTAGAAAATGTGCCACCTGGACAGGGCATCCTAGAGTTCTTAGCTGATTCATCTGTAAAAGCAGAGGCCAGGCTCCAAGGGCATGAATTCTTCTATGGGAAACCAGGCTCTGAGCTCCGAGAAAGACCTCGAGGGAGGGACCTGGCTTCCCCTTCAGCCCAGGCGCCTAGAACAGTGCCCAACACACAGTAGGTCCTGGCACACAGTAGGTCCTTGGCACACCGTTGGTTGAGTGAATGAATGCCCGAACGTACCAGAATGTGGTTTCCTTGAAGATGGGGGACATGTTTTCTTTCCAGGTAATTCAGGCTGAGCACTAAAAACAGATGCCACATTCTTCAGCCCTCACCACGCAGGGACGAGCCACGCTGGACACGGAAGGAGTATCTGGGGCAGGCTTCTCGTCTTTGATGTGATGCGGAGGCAGACTCCTAACCTCCTCCCAGCGGGCCCCCCGAGTTCCTCCTGACCAGCAGCACCGCCTGCGTGCTGATGGCGGCTCAGGCCGAGGGGACCCTCCCCGTTCCCTGTGGGAGAGGCCCCCCCTTCCTGTGGGAAAGGCCCCACTACGAAGAGTATAACCGAGTCCAAGCTCCCTGCCTGCCGTGGACACAAGGGAGCCTGACTCTCTTTCTTGTCTCTCCACGTGTGAGTCTCTGGCTCAGTGCTCGGGGAGCATTTCCCAGTAGAAATGCTGGAAATGGTGGGATAAATGGATGATACCTGGTAATGGGATATTCTCATCTAGTAAAAACCTTAAATCTCTGGGCTCCCAGATGCCCCTTTTGGGTCAAGTTAATTATATTAAGTGAATCCTCAAAGCTTTAATGTTCATAACATCTTCATGCTGCTTTTCAGAAATTAATTCATTCCTTCTAGACAGGAAATTTGCAGGCTCAGGCTCTGAGAAAAAGGATTATATTTAATGCATTTAAGAGGTCCGCTTACATCTGTATTTCTCCTGAAATAAGCTGTTTGTAAGTGTTTGTTCTAGAGAGAGGAAAAAAAATTCTTAAAACACAGCATGGGCACATCATTAAAAATTAAGACATATACTATTTGTGAAATCCTCAAATCTTAAGAGAGTCTTCCTTATGAAAATGCAAGGCTCTGCTCCGTGAACTGGCTCTTACAAGCAGGCGCTCTGGCTTGGGTATTCCCTGTTGCTGAGTTATGGTGGGGGAGGTGCGCTTGACTCAGCAGGAATTTACTTCATGTTCATTAACCAGGGCCCACAGACCCCAGCCCCGGGGGCCCCTTGCTGAATGCACTGCCGGCCCGTCCTCAGTGACCTGTTCTCCTCTCCTCCCCGTGCCCAGGTACACACCCCGCACCACCCCGTCAGATTCCGAGCTTATGAAGGCTTATTGAGGAGGGCGGGGGCAGCCACCCTCCTGTCCCCGTGTACCCTGTGAAGGATTCTGAACGCAGAAAGTGA
>SJYA01009614.1:0-14731 GCA_006410615.1 Neotragus moschatus
AGTGTAAGTAAAAGTTAAGGAGGACTTTCTGTAGCAGCTGCTCTCTGCACTCCGTATTCTGGCTACACCATATGCCCCATATATTTCAATGCAACTGCAGTTGTTTGCAGAGGTAGCGACTCTATGTTTCTGTCTCAGCGATTTTTCTTTTTTATTTTTGCCTCTGATGTGGTTTTTGGTCTAGGAAACAGGCACATTTATTCCGAGGTAATGCCTGTGAATGTGGTCGGAAATCAAAATGGCTTTTGAAAGCTATGGTTCTTCCAGTAGTCATGTACGGAGGTGAGAGTTGGACTGTAAAGCTGAGAGCCAAAGAATTGATGCTTTTGAACTGTGGTGTTGGAGGAGACTCTTGAGAGTCCCTTGGTCAGCAAAGTGATCCAACCAGTCAGTCCTAAAGGAAATCAGTCCTGAATATTCATTGGAAGGACTGATGCTGAAGCTGAAACTCCAATCCTTTGGCCACCAGATGCAAAGAGCTCATTGGAAAAGACCCTGATGCTGGGAAAGGTTGAAGGTAGGAGAAAACGGGGATGACAGAGGATGAGATGGTTGGATGGCATTACTGACTCAATGGACATCAGTTTGAACAAGCTCCAGGAGTTGGTGATGGACAGGGAGGCTTGGCGTGGTGCAGTTCATGGGAGCACAAAGAGTCAGACACGACTGAGCGACTGAACTGAACTGAACTGGACGGACTTAGAGTCTGTGATATGTGCTTAGTCGCTCAGTTGTGTCTGACTCTGTGACCCCGTGGACTGTAGCCCCGCCAGGCTCCTCTGTCCACGAGTATTCTCCAGGCAGGAATCCTGGAGTGGGAGGCCATGTCTTCCTCCAGGGGATCTTCCCAACCCACAGATTGAGCCAAGGTCTCCCACACTGCAGGTGGATTCTTTACTGTCTGGGCCACCAGGGAAGCCCATGAATACTGGAGTGGTAGTCTATCCCTTCTCCAGGGCATTTTCCCAACTCTGGAATCGAACCGGGGTCTCCTGCATTGCAGGCAGATTCTTTACCAGCTGAGCTACCAGGGAAGCCCCAGGGTCTGTCATGCAGCATGAAGTAAGTCAGAAAGAGAAAACCAAGTATTGTATATTAGTACATCCATGTGGAAACTTCTTCCAGTTGTATTGAGATATGTTTGACTGTGTAAGTTTAAGCTGGGTGACATAATGGTTTGACTCACACACATCAAGAAATTATTGTAAGTTTAGTGAACATCACTCATCGCATATAGACAGAACGTTAGGCAAATAGAAATTATTTTCCTTTGTGATGAAAGCTCTTGGGATTAACTCCCTTATCAAATTTCATATACAACACACAACAGTGTTAATTATATTTACCATCCTATACATTACACCTATAGCCCTTGTTTATCTTTTAACTGGAATCTGTACCTTTAAAGCAATTAAACTAATTACTTTGAGTACCCCATATGTTGTCTTTTGAAAGCAATTTATAGCAAAGAAACTCCTGAAAATAGTGGAGTAATGACAGCAAACACTGATAAATAACACTTGCATTCATGGGTTGGGTCCATTATTTTAGAATAGTTGAATTAAGCGATCCATCATGCATTTTTGTAGAATTACATTTGTGTGAATGTAGGTACTTATGTTCCCCGTGATAAAAGCGTCAAGCAATTTCCTAGACATTGCTAAGAAGTGGGATATTCATGAAGGGAAGGGAGGTGAAATTGAATTCAAGCAAACAGTGATTCATTTGATGTAGAATAAATGTGTAATTTTCAGTGGGTATATTTGGGTGGATGATGAGATTTTAAAGAGAAAGTAAGTACATGGAAGCTATCTGGGCAATTGGCAGGCCATCCTAAGATCTCTGCAGAAAAATCCCCTTTAGGGTGATAATACCATTTTCATAACCATTAATTACTTACTTTTCTCAGCACAGTTTTCCCATAATCATCAATAATTCCTCTACCCTCGAACCTTAAGACTTAGCTTTGCATGTGCCTTCTGGCCATCTGTATGTCTTCTTTGGAGAAATGTCTATTTAGTTCCTGTGTTCAATTTCGGATGGGGTTGTAACACCAACTAAAAAGTCCAATAAAAAATTTTCACACAAAAAAACAGACAACTTTAGTGTTTTTGAAATCAGAATACAAGTATGGTGGGATTAGCCAGTGCAAGTGATCGTGTGTGAGATGGATTAACAATGAGGCCTTACTGTGTGTAACACAGGGAACTATTCTCAGTATCCTGTGATAAATCATAATGGGAAAGAAGCTGAAGAAGAGTGTACATATATGAATAACTGAACCATTTTACTGTATAACAGAAATGAACACAACACTTCACTTCAATTAAGAAAAAATGTACTGCAGAAAATAACACACCATTGTAAATCAACTATGTCCCAATAAAAATTATTTAAAAAAATACTTTTCTAATTTTAAAAAAGGAACTATACAACTTTCAAATATTACATAAATATTTTGAAGGCCCTGGCTGTGTTTTCATATGAATTAATTACTTTTATGTTACATATCAATATATATTTCTATAACAGTAAATTAAAAAAACCAAGATCACGGCATCCAGTCCCATCACTTCATGGGAAATAGATGGGAAAACAGTGGAAACAGTGTCAGATTTTATTTTGGGGGGCTCCAAAATCACTGCAGATGGTGACTGCAGCCATGAAATTAAAAGACGCTTACTCCTTGGAAGAAAAGTTATGACCAACCTAGATAGCATATTCCAAAGCAGAGACATTACTTTCCTGACTAAGGTCCGTCTAGTCAAGGCTATGGTTTTTCCTGTGGTCCTGTATGGATGTGAGAGTTGGACTGTGAAGAAGGCTGACTGCCGAAGAATTGATGCTTTTGAACTGTGGTGCTGAAGAAGACTCTTGAGAGTTCCTTGGACTGCAAGGAGATCCAACCAGTCCATTCTGAAGAGGATCAGCCCTGGGTGTTCTTTGGAAGGAATGATGCTAAAGCTGAAACTCCAATACTTTGGCCACCTCATGTGAAGAATTGACTCCTTGGAAAAGACTCTGATGCTGGGAGGGATTGGGGGCAGGAGGAGAAGGGGATGACAGAGTATGAGATGGCTGGATGGCATCACCAACTCCATGGATGTGAGTCTGAGTGAACTCCGGGAGTTGGTGATGGACAGGGAGGCCTGGCGTGCTGCAATTCATGGGGTCACAAAGAGTCAGACACGACTAAGTGACCGAACTGAACTGAACTGAACTGAACTGATAGTCACTNGAGATGGCTGGATGGCATCACCAACTCCATGGATGTGAGTCTGAGTGAACTCCGGGAGTTGGTGATGGACAGGGAGGCCTGGTGTGCTGCGATTCATGGGGTCCCAAAGAGTCGGACACGACTGAGTGACTGAACTGAACAGTAAATTACTATTATATGGGAAAAAAACACAAACAAACAGAAGTGCAAAATACAGCCACACTCTTCCTCAAATCTAACTGATGTTTTATGTTTTTCTTTATTCACCTCTACCCTCATAGATATCTGTGAAGCAGACGCAGTAGATTTTATTAACTTTCTCCTTCTGTCCTATTTTACTTCACCCAGTCTGACTCCTGTATGCAACACTCTCCAGGTTCTATTCTTGATATCTGGTTCTAATCCCCCATATGCAGAGAGCCCTCTTCCCACTATGGCTGTGATGCTGCCTTCCTTGAGCGAGGTCTCACGGACCCGTGTTAAGAATTCATAAATAGACAACTGACTTGGAAATCTCCATGGCTTTTGTATCATCTGCCTACTCTGGGTTTTCCTGAGACTGAGGGGGACACTGTGGCAGGAAAGCCAGGCATAGCAGATTCACGGCAGCAGGGAGAAACTTCTACCAAGCAATTACATTGTCAGAGATACATGGGTAGATGTCCCTCGGCTGATGAACGGATAAGCAGCATGGTGTATATGTGCAATGGAATATTATTTGCCCATAAAAACGGATGAAGGACTGGGACTTCCCTGGTGGTCCTGTTGTTAATAAGACTCCTTCCAGTGCAGGAGATGTGGGTTCAATCCCTGATTGGGAAGCTAAGATCACACGTGTCATGAAGCAACTCTGCCCAAGTGCACCAATTACTGAGGGCTTGTTCTCTGGAGTCCCCATGCCACAGCTACAAAGAAGTCCGTGCTCAGCAACCAAAGATATCACTTGCAGCAAGGAAGACCCCCAAGGGCGGCAACTGAGACTACACACGGCCAAAGAAATTAATCTTTAAAAAGCACTGAAATACTGGCATATGCTATGGACAGGGATGGACTTTGAAAACATCATTCTAGGTGAGGGAACTCAACCATAAAAGGACAGTATTGTATGACGAAACGTACGTGAAATGTTCAGAACAGGCAAATACATGCAGACATAGGGAGTTGATTAGTAGTTGCCGAGGGTTGGGGTGCATGGGGAAGACTAGGAGAGGCACGAAGGGAGGTAATAAAAATGCCAATTGATGGCAAGAGTTTGTGGTGGGTTCAGTGCTTCAGAATCCACCTGCCAACGTGGAGGACACAGGTTCCCTCTTGGGTCCGGGAAGATTCCCACACGCTGCAGGGCGAATAAACCCGTGAGCCACAACTATTGAGCCAACATGTAGCAACTACCAAAGCACACATATCTAGAGCCTGTACTCTGCAACAAGAGAGGCCACCCCAATGAGAAGCCTGTGCATTTCAACTAGACAGACGCTCCTGGCTCCCTACAACTGAAGAAACCCGTGAGCAGCAATGAAGACCCAGCACAATCAAATATAAATAAATTAAAAAAAAATTTTTTTTGACGGCACCAGTGGTTACGACTCGGAAAATATTCTAAAAGCCATTAGACTGTATAATTTGCATTGGCGAACTGCATGACTTGTGGATTTTAACTCAGGACAGTTTCTACTGTAAAAAGCTTACCGAAGGCAGCCTCTGAGATAATGCAAGTGGAACACTGCAAGTAGAAATTGGAGATGTCGCTCCGTCTGATCTTATTTATTTATTTTTATTTTCAGCAGTCGGTGACTTGATGTACTAACACCTGCACGGTACACACCTGCAAAGCTTATGAAAGAAGTTTATGGTGAGGCATAAAGGTCCACTGCTTTGCAGGATCCCAGGTTAAACCATGCTCTAACTGCTATGACAAGCAGAGCTGAGCACTCGCTGTTATGGTCTTGGAATAAACTGTTCACAGGAGCACCAGAGCACTCCTTCTCTGGGAAACCTGCCTGACACCAACGGTGTGTGACTGCCTCGATTTTTCTCAGGCTGCAAAATGAATTCACTTCACATGCTCAATATGTAAAACATATGGTATGCTTTAAAAATATGGTATTTTGTTCGGGCCTTTATTTTTCAGTTTAAATCTCTAAGGGTGGTTTAAGAAAGTCAGTCAATGAAAAGTGATTTTGTTGGGGAGACAGATATGGAAATTAGCAGGCTGAACAGGGAGTGACAGGTGCAGTCTTATTCCGACATTGATTTCCACAAATTTGAATTCAAATGCTCTCAGGACTGTGAAAATACCTTCCTAAAAACAGAGATCTTGGGAAGGTGTTGGAAGAACGCTGTTGCAATTGGCACATTTCCCATTAACTACATTTTGACTTCCTTTTCTTTTAAATCACTCTGTTGCAGGTGTGCTAACCCGATTTTTAATATATTTTAAATAAATATGTTATTTATTATTTAATATATTAACAATTATATTTACCCATGCTTAATAAATGTTTTAATATTTAATCTTTTAAAATAAAAATATTTATGTTTAACAAATATTTAAGAAATAGATTAATATTTTAAATATATAGCTCTCTCTACACCTCATATGGTCAAAGGATCCAATCGTGAGACATAAAATAAAATATATATACACATTATCCATGTGTGTTTTATATTACCAGTTCAGTTCAGTTCATTCGCTCAGTCATATTCGACTCTTTGTGACCTCATGAACCGCAGCACATCAGACCTCCCTGTCCATCACCAACTCCCAGATTCCACCCAAATCCATGTCCACAGAGGCGGTGATGCCATCCAACCATCCCATCCTCTCTTGTCCCCTTCTCCTCCTTCCCTCAATCTTTCCCAGCATCAGGGTCTTTTCAAATGAGTCAGCTCTTTGCATCAGGTGGCCAAAGGATTGGAGTTTCAGCTTCAGCATCAGTCCTTCCAATGAATATTCAGGATTGATTTCCTTTAGGATGGACTGGTTGGGTCTCCTTGCTGTCCAAGGGACTCTCAAGAGTCTTCTACAATACCATAGTTCAAAAGCATCAATTATTTGGCGCTCAGCTTTGTATACACATGTGTATATATTTTCTAACTTCATGTCTGGGGAGTGGACCGTTTGACCATGAAGCATATAACATAAAATTCTATAAAACACGATTTATTTTTGCTTTCAGTAATTGCGCTCTTCATTTGAGCTGTAGAATTTTGCTACAGAAAATTGGATTTACACACATAGAATCAAAATGAACCCAGCAATCACAGTTAATTTGACTACCAAGAATTATACACCCCTCCAATCTCTCTCTCTCTCCACATACACAAACACACACACCTTCTTCATGTGTAATACTTTTTTTATTGGTCAGAGTTTTTCAGCATCTCTGAATTTTGCCTTCTCTCTGCAGATAACTTGAAAGGAAGCATCTCACACACCTGAGTTTCCTTCTTCTCACCCCTACTGTCTCTTCCATCCGTTTGGCTCTCTCCTCTGATTTCTTAGACTGTAACAAAACAGACTCCCAAATGGTTCTGATTCAGTCCTGCCTGGCATAGCCCACCATACTTTCCACAAACACACAAAGAAGCTCTCCTGAAATGTGCATTTCCATGGAATCACTGACTACCTAGAAGACCTCCTTCACTTTCTCATTCTTTCTCTCCAGGGAACCCTCAACACCACCACCCTGATCCTGCTTCACGTATAATTCCAGCTCTCTGAATCCACACTGCCTTGCCTGCAGAATATTAATTTTTCTTGAGTTTTGCTCCCCCCCTGGCTCCAACATATCTTCCCTGGAAGTAGTATTGCTTCTATTTCTGACGGGGAGTTAGAGAGAAAAAAAAATCCATCTCAGTACAAAACTTGACTTTGAGCTGTTTTAGAAAGATTTTCCCATCATGCCTCTGTTCCCTCCTACAGACAACTCCACCTGTATGGCTATCATATCCATTAGATACTTGCTATATGGTGTTTTCTGGCTTCTCTCCTGGCTCAGTGGTAAAGACTCTGCCTTCCAATGCGGGTTTGATCCCTGAGTTGGGAAGTTTCCACTGGAGAAGGATATGGCAACCCACTCCAGTATTCTTGCCTGGGAAATCCCAAGGACAGAGGAGCCTGGAGGATTATGGTCCGTGAGGTTGCAAAGAACCAAACACGACTCAGTGACCAAACAAAACCACCACAGCAACAAGTGAGGCTTTAAAGTTCAGTTGTTTTTCATGACTTTTCACAAAGGTGAATTTATGTCGTGGTCTATGTGAAAGATCCATGACCAGTGATGGTTTTCTTATATTCTTTGTGACACTTTTGTTCATGCACAGAGTATACACAGCACCCAAATTCGTCAGTGATGGTGTACGCACAGAGCTGATTTCGTGGAAATGTTGACAAAACTGTGGCTGCTTGCCATGAAAGAATACGGCAAGTAAGTACACAACACTGACATCACATTCATGGAGGTCTAACTCCTCTGAAATGCGAAACAAGGTCAAGTATCAAAACACTGNCCTTTTGTTCATGCACAGAGTATACACAGCACCCAAATTCGTCAGTGATGGTGTACGCACAGAGCCGATTTCGTGGAAATGTTGACAACACTGTGGCTGCTTGCCATGAAAGAATACGGCAAGTAAGTACAGAACACTGACATCACATTCATGGAGGTCTAACTCCTCTGAAATGCGAAACAAGGTCAAGTATCAAAACACTGGGCCTACGTGACTTTTATTTTTTGGCGTTGTGCTGATACGTGAAACCACTTTCATTCAACGCAGGAGACGTGGGGTCCATCCCTGGGTCAGGAAGATTCCCCTGGAGGAGGAAACGGCAACCCAGTCCAGTCTTCTTGCCGGGAGAATCCCATGGACAGAGGAGCCTGGCGGGCTACAGTCCATGGAGTCACAAAGGATCGGACACGATTTGGTGACTAATACACACACACACACACACACACACAGAGTAATTATGCTGGATATCCAGTGGTTTCATAACCAACCAAAGGTTTAACACGTTTCTTTAGAAGTAAGTAATTCCATGGATAACAAGGGGAGAAAAATAAAATTAGACTCAAACATTTACGGTATGTTAAAGGGCTAAGGTTCTGCCTAAACTGTAGCTCATCTGCTGTCAGAAGTACAAAGACACAGTGACAACCCCAAGAACAAAGGGCACTGCCGCTGCAGACTCAGACCTCTAAGAGCAGAAGAGATTTGGAACACACGTGACCACAAAGGCTGTGTGGGTAAATCAGGTTTTGGAAATTCTCCCTGTAGTCCTCACAGGGCGTTTCAAACCAGACCCTTGAAGCAACGAGTATTTGACCCTGAAGAGGTGCTTAGCACTGCACAAAAGCATCCTAAGTGCCTTCACAATTGCTCTGTGTACTGGCCTTTGCTCACCTTTGTACTTGCTTAAAGCATAAGAAAACTCTTGAGAGTCCCGTGGACTGCAAGGTGATCGAACCAGTCCATCCCAAAGGAGATCAGTCCTGGGTGTTCATTGGAAGGACTGATGCTGAAGCTGAAGCTCCAATCCTTTGGCCACCTGATGCGAAGAGTTGACTCATTTGAGTAGACCCTCATGCTGGGAAAGACTGGGGGCAGGAGGAGAAGGGGATGATACCATGGTTGAGAAGAGCATCAGTCTTTTGGCGCTCAGCCTTCTTTATGGTCCAGCTCTCACATGCATACATGACTACTGGAAAAACCATATATATGTGTGTGTGTGTATACACGTATATATTATATATATATATATATTCTTTTTTATATCCTTTTCCTTTATGGCAGCATATTGAATATAGTCCCCTGTGCTATACAGCAGGACTTTGTTTTTTCTCCATCCTATATATCACAGTTTGCATCTGCTAACCCCAAATTTCCAGTCCATCCCTCCCCCGCATCTCCTCCGCCTTAGAAACCACAAGTCTCTTCTCCACGTTTGTGAGTCTGTCTCTGTTTCACAGCTATATTCATCTATGTCAAAATTTAGGTTAGACGGATGGTTGATATCCTGTGATGTCTGTCTTTGTCTGCCTGACTTACGTCACTCATTATGATCATCTCCTAGGTGCACCCACGCTGTTTCCCTCTCTTGTAACCCCATTGCTTACTTCATAGTTCTGTATGCAGTGCTTGCTGGTTCAACCGAGTTCTCTGCCCTGGGTCCCCCATGGATGAAACCACGGTGGCAGTCAGACGGGCCTCTTATCTGCAGGTTCTGGAAATAAATTGGTTTTCAAGCTCCTTAGAGGTGCTGGCAAAATGCATGTCCTTGTAGAGAGCCGCGGTCCCCTTTCCGTCGCTTACTGTCAACAGACCATTGTTTTAAGAATCTGGAGTCACCCGCCATAGATTCCTTGGCTTATAACCCACTTCCTCCTTCTCCAGAGCAGCACAGCTGACCTACTGTGTTTCGTGCTTCAAATCTCCCTGCCTCCCCCCCCCCCCCCCNGAAATGGGTGGTCTCAGTCCTGGAGGCTGGAAGACCAAGATTACGGCCTCGCTCCTGGGTGTGTCAACGGCTGTCTGCTCTCTGTGTCTCCATGTGGCTGTCCCTCTGTGTGTGCTTGTGACCTGATCTCCTCTTCTTATAAGGCCCTGTCCTACAGGATCAGGGCCCCCCTGCAGAATTTCTCTGAACACAGCCAGGAGCAGGTCTCACCAGGCTGTAAGCTCACTCAGACAAGGCAGGTAATCTCTGCTGCATTCTGAGGTCCATGCCTCACTGCCATCTACAAATCCACCCCTCTGTCATTTCGTCATTGAATCAGCTTAGCAGAGCTGCCATTTCATGTGGAGTGGCTTGAAGGATAGAAATGGGTGGTCTCAGTCCTGGAGGCTGGAAGACCAAGATTACGGCCTCGCTCCTGGGTGTGTCAACGGCTGTCTGCTCTCTGTGTCTCCATGTGGCTGTCCCTCTGTGTGTGCTTGTGACCTGATCTCCTCTTCTTATAAGGCCCTGTCCTACAGGATCAGGGCCCACCCTAGAGACCTCATTTCACCTTCAATCCCCCTTTTAAAGATGCTTGCGTCAAAACACAGTCATATTCTGAGGTCCTGGGGTTTAGAACTTCAAGATGTGATTCTGGGTGAGGACAGAGTTCCGTCTCTAACAGCCCTGTGATGGAACACATCCGGAGGCTCCGAGGATTACGATGTGGACGTTGGCGGAGGTGGGGGCCTTCCTTAGCCTCGCAGAGTTGGACTCTTGAAAAAACTAGCAAACAGTTGGGTATGCGGTGAGAAATGAAACCCAAGTCTTCTTGATATGGTTCTGAAACAACAATTCAAGTTTGCACAGACGGCTTCAGGAGACTCAGGAAGGCTTCTTCGTGGAGTTCATCATCCAGGAGGCCCTGGACCTCCTAATGGGAGGTCACTCTGTGATCTAATGGGAGGCCACCCTGTGATCTAATGGGAGGCCACTCTGTGATCTAATGGGAGGCCACCCTGTGATCTAATGGGAGGCCACTCTGTGATTTATGTGGGCCAGTGTGCCAATCTGGGGCTTCCCAGGCGGCTCAGGCTGTTAGTGTAGGTGATGCAGGAGATGTGGGTTCGATCCCTGGGTCAGGAAGATCCTCTGGAGGAAGAAATGGCAATCCACTGCAATGTTCTTCCTGGAGAATCCCATGGACAGAGGAACCTGACGGGCTACAGTACACGGAATTGCAAAGAATCAAGACACAAGTGTGCATACAAACACTACGTGCCAGTCCATCTCTGGCTCATAATGAAACCATCCCTGACCTTGGATATCTTGACACATATAAAAACCGCTCCTGTGTTCTCCTGTTTAGTTTTAAATAGTCTAACTTTCACAGTATTATTCAGGTTGATATCAGCCAGTAAAGAGATTCCAGTGCCCAATATAACAGTACTAGCTGCATGGGACAATTTAAGCTAAAATCAGGATTAGCTACAATTAAAGCTTAAAATTCGGTTCCTTGGAGGTACCTGCCACCGTTCAAGCCCTTCAGGGCACATGTGTGCGGTGGGCTTAATCGTGGCTCACAGAGATGGAGAACTTCTCTATGCTCACAGATAGTTCGGCTGAATGGCCCTCGTCTAGACAATAATATTATGATTTTTTCATGATGCGAATCCCTCAAGATTATGCAACCTGATTAAGGGTATTACAAACCGCATGTTGATTTCTTGTTAAGGCGATATTTATGGTGATTAATTTCTATGAAGAGATAATTACCTACTAAACACAGGATGAGAGAGATGAACGTCACCATTTATGCTGAGGATGTCAACCAACGAGGAAATGTAATTGCTGGAGATAGATCTGTCTGCTTCGTGCATTTGGTTCCATGACCCGACAGATTTCCAAAAACGCCCCACCAGTTTTCATCATTAATGATGGATTATGCCCCCTAGAGACTCCTAGAGATTTCCAGTTGATTCTGTTCAGATCTGATCTTCCTTTAAAACAAAGTTGAGTAAGAGTTTTCAAGCTGTGGAAATCACTTACTGATACAGACACAGACAGTGCTTTTGATAAGAAGGAAGAAACTTCCCTTCAGAGCTCATTAGTGCAGCCTGGGTGTTTATTGTTTACTGGGTGGCCAAGACAATCCTAAAGAAATCAACCCAGAAAATTCCTTAGAAGGACTGATGTTGAAGCTGAAGCTCCAATACATTGTCCAGCTGATGCAAAGAGTTGACTCACTGGAAAAGACCCTGGTGCTGGGAAATACTGAGGACAGAAGAAGAAGGAGGTTACAGAGAATGAGATGGTTGGATGGCATCAGCGACGTGATGAACGGTTATGAACATGAGTTTGAGTAAACTCCGGGAGTTGGTGACGGACAGGGAATCCTGGCATGTCAGTCCATGAGGTTGCAAAGAGTCGGATATGACTTAGTGACTGAACAACACATGGCCAAGCTGCAAAGCACCATAAACATCTTTCTTTTTTATTTACATATGGCTACCTGTAAATGCTTAAGTGCGTTCTGTTTGAAGCCACGTACTCAACAGAGGTTTTAGAACAATCTTTAAAGATGGACCGCTCTTTGAAACAAAGGACCTTTTTGTACAAGTCCTCATGGTACGTTATGGATACTCAGAAACTAGAATTATGAGAAGAGACACACAGCAGAGTTCTGAGGGAAAGCCTGCTTGTACTGAGCTATGCCATGTTGGCAGCCCACGGTCCGATAAATACCTGTGTACCTGGATGTTTGTGAACTCATCGCTGGTATTTATAAAGCATGGTGACCACACACTGCAGCTACAGAGCCGATATGCCTAAAGCACACGCTCCAAAACAAGTCAAGCCCCTGAAACTAAAAGCCCTACACTGCAACTAGAGAAAAACCCAAGCATAGCAACAAAGACCAAGAGCAAAGTCAAAAAAAGACGGTTGTTGTTAATATCATCTAAATAACGATGACCATCTCTGTGATAATGCTGACAAGTTCTTGACACCTGATAGATGTACAACTTCTTGCACGGTGGAGTAGATATAAGAGTATCTCCATCTCCCAAGTTCCTGAAGTGAAAGGGGGACGGAGGTGGTCCACGGATGCCTTGAGCTGTTGAGTTAAGAAGCCTTTACACAACGCTGCTGGTTCGTTAACAGTGGTTCACACTAAACTGCATGATTTGGGGGCAAATATCCCCAGGACTCAGCCATGAAGAATGTGCCTGCCAATGCAGGAGCCCTAGGAGACAAGGGTTCAATCCCTGGGTTGGGAAGATCCCCTGGAGAAGGAAATGGCAACCCACTCCAGTATTCTTGCCTGGGAGATCCCAGGGACAGAGGAGCCTGGTGGGCTACACAGTCCATGGGGTCGTGGGCCTGCTATAAACTAGTTAATTTTTTAAACCGCTCATTAGCGCTAGTAAATATTAACTACTAGAAGAAGGCTGTTGGAGCCATGTGTCTGCACCTTGATGGGAGGCACAGGACAGGCCTCTGAATTTGGTTATCAGCCCAGAGAGATGCTATTGGAAGCCATCAGCCCGTGTGGTAACTCATCCGGCAAAGATGTAAATAGTTCCTGCGTTTGTGAGAAATGGGAAGGGTAAATCTATGATTGGCGGAGAAACTTGAGGCTGAAACTTGAATAGAGCTGGGCATCAGAGAATCAAGGCTTCCCAAGGGAGCGTCTTATCTGGGACTGAAACGACGGGTCTGTCTGCACAGCGACCTCTTTGACGTGTGTGGACCGTGGTCATCCCCCGCTAGTGTCGGAGGTCCCGAGGCTGCCGTCACAGGTGACCTCCACAGGAAGGTGAGTGCAGGGCTGCCTCCTTCTGGAGCCTCTAAGGGAGGACCTGTAGCACGTACCTCCCCCAGCTTCCGGCGGTCACTGCCAGTGCTCGACGTCCCTTGGCTTGTATCAGTATGTCCCTCACTCCCATCTCATCTCTCTCACGCTCCTGGCCTCGTTCGATCTGTGTCTCTGTATCCGGATTGCCCTCTAGTTTCTCCCATGAAGATGCTCTTCCCTGAAGAGTCATTGTCTCTGACTCTTTACAACCGCGTGGACCACAGCACGCCAGGCTCCTCTGTCCATTGGGTTCTCCAGGCAAGAATTCTGGAGTGGGTTTTCATCTCCTCCTCCCGGGAATCTTCCCGACTGAGGGATCAAACCTGAGTCTCCTGAACTGCAGGCAGCTTCTTTACCGTCTGAGCCATCAGAGAAGCCCTTAGGGACTGACGCCAATCCAGTACGATTGTACCTTAATGGCATTCACAGTGAGCGGCTTGCCAGGAGGCGCTAGCGGCAAAGAACCCGCCTGGCGATGCAGGAGACATAAGAGACGGGGCTTCCATCCCTGGGTTGGGAAGGTCCCTTGGGGAGGCAAATGGCCTCCCACTCCAGTATTCTTGCCTGGGGAATCCCACGGACAGAGGAGCCTGGTGGGTTACACTCCATAGAGTTGCAAAGAGTCAGACATGACTGAAGTGACTTAACCTGCACACACACACACATCTGCAAAGACCCCACTTCCCACAAAGGACCTATTTGCAGGTGCCAGGGGTTAGGACTTGAAACTTTGACGCGAGGGGGAAAGGAGACACGGTTCAACCCATTCCATGTGGTAATCGCACACTGAGATGACAGTCTCAGAAAACGTGAACAAATGGTATAAACAGGAACCCTAAATTCATGATGTCAAGCCATGCTTCATCACTGGGTGAACATCAGCACACGTAGGACTGGGAGGGCTAGTGACCTCATTTGGGGAGCTGACCGAGGAGTACAGGTGAGAGGTGAGCTGTTAGGAGTTGACCCTTCTCACACTGGAGGGCTGGGCAGGTGCAGAGCTGGGGACTGGAAGACTGGGAAGAAATGGGAGGCCTGGAGCAGAGGGACTCTTATCAGTATCACCAAGGAGCATGGCTCCTGGAAGCAGGGAGGAGGCCAGGCTTGTGGACCTCGCAGAAGGTGCCTTCAAAAACCCAGCAGAACCTCCACTCTGGATGCCATGTGTGCTGGGCTTTAGCAGCACTATAGGCAATAGTCTGTATCCAAGACCCAAACTCAG